>AWOL01S0006000.1:380174-462229 GCA_000715115.1 Nicotiana otophora
GGGGGACTAGTGCATATAAGTAAATTCAAATATAACATTTCTAAAAAATATTAAAATATAAAAGGACGTCGGACAACCTACAAACTGTAGTTGATTAACGTGCTTGAACAGGATTAGTAGCACTAGGTATAGTAGTCAAACAAGGCAATTGATTTCTTCATTGAAAGTGCGCTGCTTACAGTCTCTTTTTCAAGAATTATTGCAATCTTTTACTACTGTCAAGTCCTTTGTGGCATGGAAGATAAAGGAGAAGAAATTGAAAGATGTGATCATGGGCAAATGATTTGAAAATTATGATTTTTGAGATTCTAAATTTTTTGAAGTTATTTGGTTCTAAATTAATAATTTATATTTATTTAATAAATTTTTTAAGATAAATATATAATTTGAACCAAAACTACGATAATCAGCCAAATTTGTAGGTTCTACTTTCCTTCCGGCCCGGTTGTGACAGGGAAACACCCTTTTTCTAGATTTGATAGCAAAGAAAGCAACAATCTAATGGCATGCAAAGAACAAATCAAAATGGGGTTGTTAAATCACTTTTACTATTATGGATTTTTTATATATCAATGACAATGAAAAAAAGCAATTTCTGAAAGCCCTCTCCTCCTTATAAGTCAGCGATAAGATTCTTGTGTTCTCTTTTCCTATTCTCTCTCAATACTTTTTCTTTTCATTATACAGCCAAAAAGTTGTCACTAATTGATTTTAATTAAACCTCGTAAGAGCATCCTAAGCTTCTAGGATAGCTACTAGCACTTAGAAACAGCTTGACCTAATTAATCAGTGGTATAATGAGTAAATATTTTTGAAAGGAATTCTTGCTTGTGGGATGCCATTCCAAATTGGTTATCATATTTTGTCGGAGAAAAATACTTACTCACATTCAATATTATAAATATAATCATAAAATTCACAAGTTATAGTAGAAATATATATCATTTACTCCGAATAAATGACAAAAATATATATATGCAAGACACATATTTTTGTATTCATTTATTTGGTGTAATTTTATTGTTTTTTCTTAATTGGACACGTCCATTCTTGACTTGGGAAAAAAGTTCAAAGTGAAAAAAGACGACGAGAATTAGAGTAGCATGCGCCCATTTATTTGGAAATTCTGAGTTTGAAGTGTCAACAAGTGTTATCTTTTCTTATGGAGCCAGGTTTGCAAATTTAGGAAAAATTCAACGTAAGTACTATTTAAAAAATCTAAAATATGTTCTTTCGTGGTGGTTGAATTTGAAATTTTTTATCTAAATCTAAAGGTCATTCTTATTGAGGATATGTAACATTCTGATGCTGAAACAATGTATAATGTAAAGAACAAGTAGGAGATGTAAGTTTTATAAATATACATTTATAATAATATAGTTTTATACATTATTCAATTGATTTAGAAATTCTTTTAATATTTTAAAAATAACTTAATTCGGTTATAAGACCCCTAAACTATTTCCATCTTCTTTCACAAATTTGGAACTTCAAATTAAGATGAAAACGTTGAACTTAGTTTTCTTATAAACTTAATTAACATATTTAGTCATGTGCATTTTCATATAATTGATTCAACAAAAATGAAATTGTAGATTTCCAAAAGTTTTTAGAGATGCATGGTTTAGAATTGAATTCTTGAAAAAATTGCAAGGGCATCCCAGTACATAAAGTAACCTGCATTCACACAGAATTTCGGTGGGAAAGGACCACATACCAAAAGGTATAATGTAGATAACTACCGTAATGAAAGCATTAGTGAGTGCTTTTACGACTCGAACATAACCTATAATATGCAATCTTTGAAATAATTGCATAATACATAATTTATTTAGGGGACAGTACTTGTGAGAGTCTTAAGTTGTCCCAAATCAACCCTTAATAATGCAACAAACGAAAGACTTGGCCTCAGATGATGGAATTATCATGAGTTATGAATCTATTCGAGTTGATTCTCTTTACTTCAACAACTTTGGAATGCGGAAATTAATGGGAACTATGGACTATTGGACTTCATGATAAAGTAATGATAGAAGACAGTAATTGGCCCCATTACTTTAAATTTTGAAAAGCCTAAGAGGCTATTGTAAATTCGTAATGTAAACACGTCAATATTTTTCTCTATTATATGCTTAGTGCTCCACTTATGAAATTTGACCCTAGGGCCTGGTCCTTTTTGACATCATCATTACGACCATTATGCATCATAAAGTTTATATATGCACATTAAACAGAAACAACTCAATATTTGTGACTATAATGAAGTGAGGGAATGTAAGAGCAATAATTGTAGTTTCAATTCTTATTATTATCCTTCTCCTTTCTCCTTCTCAAATTCATTTGTAATACAAAAAAATCTTATTCAAGAAGAAAAAGACAATACATGTGAGGGAAATGCTAGAGAATTTATAGTCATACTCATACATTTGGAACAAAAAGAAGGCATACCAAGCCTCTTAGGGATCGTTTGGTTTAAATACGGCTTATGTCGGGATAAGTTATGTTGGTATTAGTTATTCTGGTATTATTATTTATCCACTATTTGATATCTTGTATTAAAAATGATAATTGCATACTTTCTAAGAAGAAGGTATAAGTTATCCGACACTAATTACCCCATCCTCTACAAGGTGTAAGTTATCCCGGTACTAATTTTAATCCCGGGATAACTTATATCAAATTTGCTAACCAAACAAAGTATTAAAATGGTATTAAATTTTTATACAAGCACTATACGTTCTTATATCTCATACCAAACGACCCCTTATAGACTATGTTTGAAACGCCATGGAAAAAAGTTTATAAGTAAAGGTAACTTATCAAAATGACAATATTGAGATAATCAAATGCATAATTCATATCTTTGTACAATTTTTATCAATGATACACGGAGACAATGGTAAAGTCAGAAATTTCAAACTTGAAAAAAGTAGAAAAAAGATTTCTATGATAAATGGTGTTCAATATATGTTATATACCTTTAAAATCAAATATTTTACATATATATGCAATGTAATATTTTCAAAATGGGTGGTCAATTGAAGATAGGATGTAGCTTTGCCCTGGAGAGAGACATATCACGAAGTACTTAACTAGCAGTGAGATATTGAAGATATAAACTTTATAGCTTTGATTTTTACTATTTTAGCATTGAATATATTTTATTTTTAAAATTTTATATTTGTTAAAATAAGCTGCACTCGCGTCTGTTAAGTTGTAAGAGTAAGAATAATTCAACTAAATTAAATTGGAAATAGATGCGTTGCCTCACATTTCTAATTTTCTTCTAATTGTTTAAAAAACAATGATTAGCTAGATAATCAAGGGCCTAATCAACGTCTCATGTCTCGTACGAAAAATCTAAAAGTATATCCAAAAGAAGAAATTGAAAAATACTAACGAAGTGTGCAGTGATTTTTGTCTAGAGAAAAGTGGACACAGCGGCGCATGAGGCCTCGAGGCCCTCATTCGTATAAATTTCGCCGTTCACAATCACATTCCATCACTCTTTTAGCCGTTTCAAGCACTTGTCTACTCCTATATATATGGGTGCATATACACTTTAACTCAATAAAAACTTATTGAAGTATGTAAAGGTAAATACTGTTGGGAATAAAGATTGATGAACGAGAAATAGAGGGATGAAAGTGGAGAGAAAGTGAGCTCCCTTTTGTTTTAGAAAGAGTAAAGTGTCCCTCATTGATGGTGGAAAGAAAAATGGATGTGCTTATATTGAGAAAATATTTCTCTTGGTGTTAAATGGGTTGGAAAGAAAATAAACATCGCATCGCTGGGCAATCGGCTTCGGCTTAAGGAAATTATTTTATTGTATTCTGAATTTTCCTATTTTAATTTGAAGATATAAAAATTTCATCGGAATATTAAAATTCAGAAACGATTTGAAAAACATAAAAACTTCATCGTATATACTATGAAACAATATATAAAAACTTCGATTTTTATTTATTAAACGTATTGTTTATCATTCATTACAGTAATGTTTACTATTATATTTTTTTGCCATTAATTGAACTCTTCTGTTGTTGACAGTGAGAAATGGCAATTGATAATGAAAATTCTTCTGCGACTGTTGCGGCAACGACGATAGCCTCGTCAAGCCGGACTGNCTCCCTTTTGTTTTAGAAAGAGTAAAGTGTCCCTCATTGATGGTGGAAAGAAAAATGGATGTGCTTATATTGAGAAAATATTTCTCTTGGTGTTAAATGGGTTGGAAAGAAAATAAACATCGCATCGCTGGGCAATCGGCTTCGGCTTAAGGAAATTATTTTATTGTATTCTGAATTTTCCTATTTTAATTTGAAGATATAAAAATTTCATCGGAATATTAAAATTCAGAAACGATTTGAAAAACATAAAAACTTCATCGTATATACTATGAAACAATATATAAAAACTTCGATTTTTATTTATTAAACGTATTGTTTATCATTCATTACAGTAATGTTTACTATTATATTTTTTTGCCATTAATTGAACTCTTCTGTTGTTGACAGTGAGAAATGGCAATTGATAATGAAAATTCTTCTGCGACTGTTGCGGCAACGACGATAGCCTCGTCAAGCCGAACTGTTGTTCCACCGGCCGAGAATCCGGAAAAATTTTCTGGAGCCACTTCAAAGTATGGCAGCAAAGGGTGTTCTTCTAGCTTACCACACTTGGTATGCAGAAATTCACCAGTGAAGAACCTCCAGTGCCTGCCGCGGACATGCCGGATAACGAAAAATTTATTATTATTGAGGTGTGGAAATAGGCAGATTTTCTTTGCAAAGGCTATATCCTAAGTGCTTTGGAGGATGACTTGTACAACGTCTAGAGTATTATGAATACTTCGAAAGAATTATGAGACGTACTTGAGAAGAAGTACAAGACTGAAAATGCATGCTTGAAGAAGTTTGTGGTTGTCAAGTTTCTAGACTTTAAAATGATAGACAGCAAAACCGTTGGAACCCAAGTTCAAGAGCTTCAACTTATTTTTCACGACCTTATTGTTGAAGGTATGGTCATGAATGAAGCATTTCAAGTGGCTGTAATGATTGAAAAATTGTCTCCTTCGTGGAGAGATTTCAAAAATTATCTTAAGCACAAGCGCAAAGACATGAAGTTGGAAGATCTTGTGATTTGTCTCAAGATTGAGGAAGACAACAAAACAACCGAGAGAAGTCTCGTGAAAATTCAACGATTATGGGAGCTAATATCATTGAGGAGACTGCTCCAAAAAGTAAGAAGAGGAAGAGGTCTTCTGGATAGTACAACTGCTATAATTGTGGAAAAGTTAGTCACAAAGCCCCTCATAGTCGTCTCCCGAAAAAGGATAAGAAGAATGGACATGCCAATATAATGGATGTCACGACCCAAAATTCGACTAGTCGTGATGGTACGTAACACACCCGCAAGGTAAGAAACTTAACCACTAACTAATTCCAATAACAATTAATAAAGTAATTTAAGTAAATAATTATCTTAACCTTATACATTTTCCAAGAACTGGTAGTACAAATTATGAGCTTTTAAGAATAGAGTTTACAAAGCTAGTATGAAGTAAATACATCATCTGTTTGAAAAGTACATAAACAAAGTTTTATGAACCTAAGGCTACCATGAACAAGAGGCAGCTACAACCGGAATGCAGGTACATCTTCAGATCAAGCTCCCAACGAACACAGTAACACCAGCAGCCAACATATGCACGCAAGGTGTAAAAGTATAGTATGAGTACAACCAACCTCATGTACTCAATAAATAACAAACCTAACCTTAGGTTGAAAGTAGTGACGAGCTTTTACCCAGGTCGGGTTCAAAACCAATAGTCCACAACAGTCCATAACAATGTAAAGCAATAATACAAGAAGTAACTCGGAGATAAAATGCTCAGCTAAATTATATTTTCTAAAAATAGTTCTTCCTTTCAAGTACATCAGTGAAAATCTAAATCGTTTAACGAAGTTGCCAAAAATATGAATAAGTTTGAAAACAATAATTTTTCCAAAAACCCTTTTAATAATAAATGAGATGTTTTATTTTCTTTCCAGATAGTCCGTGTAAAACACATGCATCACTATGCACATCTGTCAACATGTTTGAGAAATCATGAATGATGTGATGCTGTACAACATGAGAAAAATATGTCTCTATGCCTGTATGTCACGTGTGCATGTCAATGCGATGTAACTTAGTGATAAAATCATATGCATACTCTCAGAGCATCATTTCACTCAGTCCTCACAGTCATTCAGTCCTCCCAATCGCTTGGCACTCGCACTCGGCACTCGACTCTCATACTCAGTGGGTACCTGCGCTCACTGGGGGTGTGTACATACTTAGGAGGGGCTCCTTCAGCCCAAACGCTATAATCTGCACGGACAACTCACGTGTTGCACGGATAACTCACGTGCTATAGTATCAAAATCTGTATCCGTACAGACAACTCACATGCTATAATAAGCCAATCTGTCCTACTACGACGTGCAACCCGATCCCATAATAATAAAGTATATAAAGCCAATATGGCCTGATACGGTGTGCAGCTCGATCCCATAATTATCTTCACAATCAGGCCTTAGGCCTCACTCAATCATCAATCTCTCCAGTCTCTCTCTCATGGGCCCACAATGTCATGAAAATAGCCCGAAAATGATGATATGATGTATCAATAAATAACAACAGAGACTGAGATATGATATGTAATTAAATGAACATGACTGAGTATGAATTTTCAATTTAAAATAAATAATTCATAGCAATATGACCTCTGTGGGTTCCAATAATACTGGCATATAGCCTCAACATGATTTTTAATATGATTTTTCGCTCAATTTATTTAACACATAAAACTGCATGGAAAATTCCAAGATTATTTGACTACAAAAATTCTACGGAACAATTACGTCATAATTTCTATGCTGCATGCCCACACGCCCGTCACGTAGCATGTGCGTCACCTCGAAACAATTCACATAATATGTATATTCAGGGTTCATACCCTCAGCTCCAAGATTAGAAGAGTTACTTACCTCGAACAAGACGAATTCAATGTCGAGCAAGCAAAACAATGCTCCTGAAATCCCATTCTGCACGTATCAACTTCTAAACGGCTCGAATCTAGCCACAATTAATTCAATTTAGTCAATACCAATTATTGGAATTAATTCCATAAGAAAATGCTAATTTTCCATAAAAGTCCGAAATTTAGCTAAACAATCGCCTATGGGGCCCACGTCTCAGAATCCGGCAAAAGTTATAAAATATGAATGCCCATTCAACCACGAGTCTAACTATACCAAAATTACTAAATTCCGATAACAATTAGGCCCTCAAATCCTCTAATTTATCTAAGAGGGTTTTCAAACTTTTTCAACTTAATTCACCAATTAAATGATAAAAATTATGATGGATTCGGATAATCTAACCAAAATTGAGTTAAAAACACTTACCCCGATGTTTTCTCTGAAAATCTCCCAAATACCGCCTCAATCCGAGCTCCAAATCGGTAAAAATGGAAAAGATCTTAAATATTATGTCCAGGTTCGCATTTGCGAATGAACAGTGTTTTCGCAATTGTCATAAATTATTCGCAATTGCGAATGAACAGTATTTTCGCAATTGCCATAAATGGTTCGCAATTGCGAATGACCAATGTTTTCGCAATTGCCATAAATTGTTCGCAATTGCTAATGAACAGTACCTCACCAAAAACCAGCAAACTCAAACTTCTGAGAAATGATCCGAAACCACGCTGAAACTCATCCGGAACCTCCCGGACACAAACCATATAGGAATTTCAATCATAAAATATGCTACGGACCTGCTCGCGCACTTAAAATACTGAAAAGAGATCGTCTTAACCCGATATTAACCATGGTCAAACTCTCAAATTTCTTAACTTTACCAGTCTCTCAACCAATGATCCAAAAAATACAACCAAGCCCCTCGGGACCCGTCAAATCATACCAACAAGTCCTAAAATATCATAAGGACTTAGTCGAAACCTCAAATCACATCAAATAATGCTAAAATCATAAATCACACCCCAATTCAAGCTTAATGAAACTTAAGAATTTTCAACTTCTACATTTGCTGCCGAAACCTATCAAATCAAGTCTGATTGACCTCAAATTTTATACACAAGTCATAAATGACATAATGGAGCTGTAAAAATTTTCGGAATAGGATTCCGACCCCGATATCAAAAAGTTACCCCCCCGTAAGCTTCCCAAAAATTCAACTTTTGCCATTTCAAACCTAATTTCTCTACCGACCGCTAAATAATTTTCTGGACACGCTCATATGTACAAAATCACCATACGGAGCTATTGAAATCATCAAAATTCAAATCTGTGGTCGTTTACACATAAGTCCACCTCTGATCAACTTTTCTAACTTAAGTTTTCAATTATGAGACTAAGTGTCTCATTTCACTCTGAATTCTTTCCGGACCCGAACTAACTAACCCGATAAGTCATACAACAGCTATAAAGCATAAATTGAGTAGTGAACGGAGGAACGGGGCTATAATACTCAAAACGATCAGTCGGGTCATTACATTCTCCTCCTCTTAAACATACGTTCGTCCTCGAACGTGCCAAGAGTTGTTTCCAAGCCATCAAATTACTATTCCATCTTACTACGCACGTACCCGGGGGTAATCCCATGTCACCCTATTCCATATAGGCCTCACAATACAATACAACTGAAAATCCTTAATTTAATCTTAGCCCAAAAACCTTGGAATTCAATTCCCAACCTTCAAAATTTGTTTTCAAGACACGAATCTTACATTTACACATTGTATGAGTCTGAACAAGCTGCATCGAGCTATAACTATAATCACGGATATAATACCCAACATATTACACAACTCGCCCGCTCGTAGTACCATTCCTGATCACAGTAACTACTCCAAACCAACCAAGTACTAGCATTAAACCTATATCGAACAAAATCTCATACCAACACCTTCGTACACTGTTGATAATAAAAGAAACACGTAAAATCTCATAACATCTTATTAGATCGACAAGTCATGGAGCTCTCCCGCCTCAACCAGAACCATACTCACTTTCTAAGCCGACTTTAAATATTATCCTTCCGAATATACTGTAATCAAACATGATAGTACCCATTCTAGGTCGAATGACCTTACATTATTAAATGCAACTATCCCACGGGCACGCCACATCAATATAACTCCAGTCACATCTGCGCAATTAATGTACCCAAATACGGGAGAGGTCTCAAGGAAGAGAGCCGTATTGCAAGTTCAACAAGCACCACCACAACCACAATATTACAACTAACTCCTCAAATTTCGTGAAGAGGATAACCGTAGGCGCATGTGCACAATTGTAGAGGAAGGAAATTAATGAATCAGATAAATTATCATAAAGATAAAATTCCCACACACGACATGGATAACTCACGTGCCAATAATATGAATCGTCTGGCATGGTCACAGGCCTCCAGTCCCCGCATATCATACAGGAGTAATTAAACAAGTACACTTGTATATGATAATGAAATAAGATTATCATGCTCCTGGAATGGTATAAATAATACACCATAGTGTAAGCATGTGCAAAGTCTACTATCACATTTCAAATCGGCAATTTAATGCAGAAATAGTAATTACCCTGTTTATTCAGGGAATTAGCCTCTTTGTAACCTCAAGTGTAGCCCTGATAGTTCTCAACAAAGGTAAGAACATGAGAAATGTTATAACTTTACGCTTAAAAATCAACTCTAGGCATATCATAACATAAGCATTCTTTCGAGTATAAATACTTGCCCTGATGCCTGCACATTGGCTCAAACCTCACATATATGCATACTTATAGCGCGTAGCTATCACAAATAATTAACGCAACTAGCGCCTCCACTGAGTTTTAAATAAAATACTCATCTCAAACAGGCCACAACCCGAAACAATATGCTTCTAAGAACTTACAGTCTCCAAATTCATCGAGCGCATGAATCACCGTAACTGATCCCAACTCAATCACTAGAATGACTAACACATCTTTCGTGCACGATTATCCCATGAGGAATACTTCTATATCTCCCGTGCCACATAGCAATAATTTGAATATCAGCAGTCTATCAACCAGGTGAGTACAGCAATACCGATGAACATCCGTAAGTCAAAATGTAATGCGCCTTCTGAAATGCGCACCCTTCTCAGGAATTACCGAGCAGTTATAACATTCATCGAAATATCTGAAACTGACCATGATGTCCAACATTCATTACCTTCTCTTCAAGACTGAACTGTCACCTTGTACATGTAAATCCTAATCCCGCACAACACACCATATCTATTATGCCATCATGTGACAAGCACAAGAATGCCATTATCAACTCTGAGTCACCAGTAGATTACATGCCCGGTTAGTTAGAAACCTTCATCTTGCTTCCTTCCAGGAGGAAATCATAATGCACAACATGTTCCCCACACTGGTAGAAAATATCTGGTTCAAACTATGGTGGAAACCATCAAGAACACTTTGAAACCCATTTGCACATAACCAAGCTATCAGAACTGAATCTCTCTAAATCAACCAAGCCACGCAGGCCGCCAAACCCAAGAGTATTGCCACAAAGCACCTGTAGAAAAACCCCTACATCATAAGCACCCTAAGAACCGATTGTATCCCTTACAATACTGATCCAACCTACTACCAAGTTGTCCTATTTCTTCGAGTCCCTTACAAATTTGTCTTCACATTGATACTTCTCCTTGCTAAAACACCACGATATTTAACCACAACCCTAGAATAGAACCACAACACCCTAAGGCCCATAAGCCGCTAAATTCCCTCTTAAGTACCCCAAAAGTACCACAACCGAGACATCCACTCTGAAAGACCTTATGTGAATTTAAAATTATTCCTCTTCCCTTTTCTTATAGTGAAATGTAGAATCCATACTCATACAGAATTACCGCAAATCCCGACACCATATGTAACTAACCGATTCTAGCGACATACCAATCCGAAAAATTTTCAATTATCACTTATACATTTTTCAATCCATTAGCACCTTCTCGAGAGTCACCCACTTTGATCAAATCTAAATTGCACCGCCCAAACGGGCTGAAAGACACGTGCCCCATTAGCACAACAACACTCAAGAGGTAACCCTGCCTTAACATCACTGATCAAATTCATACTCCGTGCGCACTGTATCATTCACAAATAACAAATCACTCATCCCATAATTTTCATATACTCATAAAGCGCAATATAACTCGTATTTAGGAATTTCAGTACTCAAGTCATCCTCGATCTCAACCTCTGCAAGTCATAACTGATTCACATGTATGCCTCAAACAGAAACCAGTACAACACATAATAATGAAATCAAGTCGTCAATAGCAAGCTCCCCCACTTGGCTCAAAGCCATAGAACAAAACATTCCATAACTCATAATATCCATACTCTATTACTGCTATAATACTGCAGTCAATTCAACAAAAATTCTTCACAAGCCTCGGTAACACAAACCACAAAATACCTCAATTCATCCGCTAAGCTCGCTTTCATTCTCGTGACAGTCAAGTCAACTTTCTCAACCAGATTTAAATTCAAATCTCAACACATATACTCCACTGGTAGAAAAGAAACTCTCCACTCAACATTATAAGGAACACACCTATGTAGATTACTTTGCAGAAGAAAACCCACCAGCTTAGCCTCAAATTGACATCTTGTTATACCCTTTCGCAACCACAATTACTACACAATCACTTACTATTTCTGATTCCAAACTCATTAACAAGACATGAGAATTTAATTTGTCCCACAATTTCACAACGTAAAAGACCCTTCAATTCACTCATAACCCGAGACTACACGTCACATCAAGACACAAATCAAGCACCCAATAGTCCTTTTCACATCCCAAACAAACGCATCCTCTCATATTCAAACCATCTGGACACATCCCGTAGTCATATCATACTCATCATATGGTCATTCCACCGCTCATTGAGCCAAAAATTCCATTCATAGGGACACTACCGGATGTATAAGTCCAAATGTACAAGTTCACATAATTGAAGCAACCGAGCTTAAGCTACAGTCTAAACTTGGCCTCAAGTCTTCCAGACTGGTCCATCACCAAAACACAGAATACACATCTCGAACCTCGTTCATGAAATCACAAGCCGGCAATGCACAACTGATATCGAGCGCTCATGTGTGCATACGAATGCGTGGAAGGAATTCAAAGAGTTATGTCTCAAGCTAAATCAATTTCGCACGATAAGGAAAGAAAGATGGGAAGTATATATCCTAAATGCCCTGTAGCCTCTCGAAGATAAGTATGAACGTCATCATACTGATCCGCAAGACTCTACTAAACACTTGCTCATGACTTGTAGAACCTATGAACCTAGAGCTCTGATACCACCTTGTCACGTCTCAAAACGCAACTAGTCTTGATGACACCGAACCCACCCGCTAGGTAAGCTACTTAACCACTAATCAATTCTAATAACAATTAATAAAGTAATTTAAGTAAATAATTATCTTAACCTTATACATTCTCCAAAAACTGGTAGTACAAATCATGAGCTTCTAAGAATAGAGTTTACAAAGCTGGTATGAAGTAAATACATCATCTGTTTAAAAAGTACATAAACAGAGTTTTATGAATCTAAGGCGACCATGAACAAGAGACAGCTACAACCGGAATGCAGGTACATCTTCAGATCAAGCTCCCAATGAACACAGCAACACCAGCAGCCAACATCTGCACGCAAGGTGCAAAAGTATAGTATGAGTACAACCAACCCCATGTACTCAATAAATAACAAACCTAACCTTAGGTTAAAAGTAGTGACGAGCGTTTACCCAGGTCGGGTCCAAAACTAACAGTCCACAACAGCCCATAATATTGTAAAGCAATAATACAAGAGGTAACTGAGAGATAAAATGCTCAGCTAAATCATTATTTCTAAAAATAGTTCTTCCTTTCAAGTACATAAGTGAAAACCCAAATCGTTTAACGAAGTTGCCAAAACTATGAATAAGTTTGAAAACAATAATTTTCCCAAAAATCCTTTCAATAATAAATGAGATATTTCATTTTCTTTCCAGATAAACCGTGTAAAACAAATGCATCACTATGCCCATCTGTCAACATGTGTGAGAAATTATAAATGATGTGATGCTGTACAGCATGAGGAAAATACATCTCTATGCTTGTATGTCATGTGTGCATGTCAATGCGATGCAACTCAATGATAAAATCATATGTATACTCTCAAAGTATCATTTCACTCAGTCCTCCCAGTCACTCAGTCCTCACAGTCACTCAGTCCTCCCAATCGCTCGACACTCGCACTCACACTCAGTAGGTACCTGTGCTCACTGAGGGTATGTACAGACTCAGGAGGGGATCCTTAAGCCCAAGCGCTATAATATGTACGGACAACTTACGTGTTGCACGGATAACTCATGTGTTATAGTATCATTGTCTGTATCCGCACTGATAACTCACATGCTATAATAAGCCAATCTGGCCTGCTGCGGCATGCAGCCTGATCCCATAATAATAAAGTATATAAAGCCAATATGGCTTGCTGCGACGTGCAGCCCGATACCAAAATTATCCTCACAATCAAGCCCTCGGCCTCACTCAGTCATCAATCTCTCTAGTCTCTCTCTCATGGACTCACAATGTCATGAAAATAGCCCAAAAATGATGATATGATGTATCAATAAATAACAACAGAGACTGAGATATGATATGTAATGAAATAAACATGACTGAGTATGAATTTTCAATTTAAAACAAATAATTCATAACGATATGACCTTTGTGGGTCCCAATAATACTGGCACATAGACTCAACATGATTTTTAATATGATTCTCCGCTCAATTTCTTTAACACATAAAACTGCATGGAAAATGGCAAGATTATTTGACTACAAAAATTCAACTGAACAATTACGTCACAATTTCCATGCTGCACGCCCACACCCGTCACCTAGCATGTGCGTCACCTCTAAACGATTCACATAATATGTATATTCAGGGTTCATACCCTCAGCTCCAAGATTAGAAGAGTTACTTACCTCGAACAAGAGGAATCCAATGTCGAGCAAGCTAAGCAAAGCTCTAGAAATCCCATTCTACACGTATCAGCTTCTAAATGGCTCGAATCTAGCCACAATTAATTCGATTCAGTCAATACCAATTATTGGAATTAGTTCCATAAGAAAATGCTAATTTTCCATAAAACTCCCGAAATTTAGCTCAAAAATCTCCCGTGGGGCCCACATCTCAGAATCCGGAAAAAGTTACAAAATATGAACGCCCATTCAACCACGAGTCTAACCATACCAAAATTACTCAATTTCGATAACAATTCGGCCCTCAAATCCTCAAATTTATCCAAGAGGGTTTTCAAACTTTTTTAACTTAATTCCCCAATTAAATGATAAAAATTGTGATGGATTCGGGTAATCTAACCAAAATTGAGTTAAGAACACTTATCCCGATGTTTTCTCTGAAAATATCCAAAATATTGCCTCAATCCGAGCTCCATAACATTCTGTCCAGGTTCGCATTTGCGGACAAAAACTTCACATTTGCGAATAAATAGTGTTTTCGCAATAGCCATAAATTGTTCGCAATTACGAATGAACAGTACCTCACCAGAAACCAGTAAACTTAAACTTTAATGATCCGAAACCACCCTGAAACTCATCCAGAACCTCCCGGACACAAACCATATATGAATTTCAATCATAAAACATGCTACGATCCTTCTCGCGCACTCAAAACACTGAAAAGAGATCGTCTTAACCCGATATTAACTCCCAAATTTCTTAACTTTACCAGTCTCTCAACCAATGATCCAAAAATACAACCAAACCCCTTGGGATCCGTCAAATCATACCAACAAGTCCTAAAATATCATACGGACTTAATAAAAACTTCAAATCACATCAAATAATGCTAACATCATAAATCACACCCCAATTCAAACTTAATGAAATTTAAGAATTTCCAACTTCTACATTCGATGCCGAAATCTATCAAATCAAGTCAGATTGACCTCAAATTTTGCACACAAGTCATAAATGACATAACGGAGCTATGAAAAGTTTCGGAATCAGATTCCGACCCCGATATCAAAAAGTCAACCCCCTAGTCAAACTTTTCAAAAATTCAACTTTCGTCATTTCAAGCCTAATTTCTCTATCGACCTCCAAATAATTTTCCGGACATGCTCCTAAGTCCAAAATCACCATACGGAGCTATTGAAATCATTAAAATTCAAATCTGAGGTCGTTTACATATAAGTCCGCCTCCGGATAACTTTTCTAACTTAAGTTTTCAATTATGAGACTAAGTGTCTCATTTCACTCTGAATTCTCTCTGGACCCGAACTAACTAACCCGATAAGTCATACAAGAGATATAAAGCATAAATTAAGCAGTGGACGGAGGAACGGGACTGTAATACTCAAAACGACCGGCCGGGTCATTACAGTGGAGAAGAATGATGACATTGATGATCTGTGTGCAATGCTTTCGGAATGTAACCTAGTTGAAAATTCGAAGGAGCGGTGGATTGACTCTGGAGCCACTCGACTTGTTTGTGCTGTCAAAGAAGCATTTGCGACTTACTCTACTGATGGTCCCGAAGAAGAGCTTTCCATGAAAAATATTGCAACAACCAAGATTGAAGGTTATGGGAAGATATTCCTGGAGATGACTTCCGGCAAGGTGTTAACGCTTAACAACGTTCTTCATGTTCCTACTATTAGGAAGAATTTAGTTTCTACTTCCTTATTTGTTAAGAATGGATTCAAATGTGTATTTGTATCTGACAAAGCTGTTGTAAGCAAGAATGAAATGTATGTTGGAAAGGGCTACCTCACAGAGGGCCTTTTCAAACTCAATATAATGGTTGTTGATAATATGAATAAAATTTCAGCTTCTTCTTATTTATTGGAATCAAATGATTTATGGCATATTCGTTTAGGACATATCAATTACAAAACCTTGCGGAAGTTAATTAATTTAGAAGTATTGCCTAAATTACAGTGTTATAAATCAAAATGTCTAATATGTGTTGAATCTAAGTTTGTAAAACATCCTTATAAGTTTGTTGAAAAGAATTCAAATCCTTTAGACTTAATTCATACTGACATTTGTGATATGAAATCGACATCATCTCGAGGTGGGAAAAAATATTTTATTACTTTTATTGACGATTGCACTCGATATTGTTATGTTTATTTGCTTAATAGTAAAGATGAAACAATTGAAGCATTTAAGCAATACAAGAATAAAGTGGAGAATCAATTGAATAAAAAGATCAAAATGATTATAAGTGATAGGGGTGGAGAATATGAATATCCGTTGCATAAATATGTTGAAAATATGGAATTATCCATCAAACCACTGGCTCCTACACACCTCAATCCAATAGAATTGCGGAAAGAAAAAATCGAATATTAAAGGAAATGATGAATTCTTTATTAAAAAGTTCCGGATTACCGAAAAGTTTGTGGGGGGAAGCTATCATTACAGCTAACTGAATACTCAACAAAGTACCCCACAGCAAAACGCAATCTATTCCATATGAAAAATAGAAAGGAACAAAACCCAATTTGAAATATTTCAAAGTGTGGTGGTGTTTAGCAAAGGTACTGTCATGACCCCAAATCCTAACATGTCGTGATGGCGCCTAACTCAGTACTAGGCAAGCGGACAACGTCAATAACCCACATTTTTCTTTTAAATACGAAAAATATAATAATTAAGTTTAAGAGAAAATCCCACACATACTGATATAAATGCACTCCCAAAATCTGGTGTCACTAAGTATATGAGTATCTGTACATTACAAATTTGGGAAACCCGGTCCATAGTAATCCGAGACCAAATACAATAATCAAAAGGATAGAGTAGGAGAGACAAGGTCTGCGAAACATAGCAGCTACCTCTGAATCTCCGAAAAATCAACTGTGTGAAAGAGTCCACACCTACTGTGTCTGGGATCACCTGGATCTGCACACGAAGTGCAAGGTGTAGTATGAGTACAACCAACTCAGTAAGTAACAATAATAAATAAGGAACTGAAAGTAGTGACGAGCTTCTCAGCTAAGTCCAAATACAGTACTTTCCAATAGAAAAGGGTAGGCATGCTCTCAAGTTCAACATTTAAAATTTCACAGTAATTTCATATCAAATTTGACTGAAACAGAAAATAATGTTTTTCCGAAATTTCCAAAACAGTGATATATGACAGCTGAAATGTAGCAATTAATGAAATCAATGCATCCTCTCAGAGTAACAGTAACACAGTCCTTCCATTCAATCCAACCTCACAGTCGCTCTTTCCTCACAGTCACTCATTCCTCATAGTCACTCATCACTTGGAACTCGGCACTCGCACTCAGTAGGAACCTGTGCTCACTGGGGTATGTACAGACTCCAGAGGGGATCCTTCAGCCCAAGCGCTATATCAAGCCAATCATGGCATAGATCAATAAAACATGCTGCGGCGTGCAGCCCGATCCCATAAATATCCTCACAATTAGGCCCTCGGCCTCACTCAGTCATCAGCCTCTCCAGTCTCTCGGGCTCTCAGAAATCATGATAAGCAGCCCAACAATAATGATATGACGCATCAATAATGAATAAGAGAGACTGAGGTAAAAATGTGCAAATAAAACTGTGACTGAGTGCAAAACAACAATTTAGCAGATAATTCCACAAGTACGCGACCTTTGTGGGTCCCAATAGTGTAAACATATGATTTAAACATGATTCATATATCAATTTCCCTAATACGCAGAAAAATGTACGGATATCAACAGATTTTTCAACTACACAATTCCATGGAATTGACCAAGTAATAATTCCTACGGTGCACACCCACACGCCCGTCACCTATCATGTGCGTCACCTCAAAACCAATCACTTAACACATAATCCGTGGTTTCATACCGTCAGGACCAAATTTAGAACTGTTACTTACCTCAAACCGTGTAATTCTTTATTTTGCAATACATTTGCCTCGCGAATAGGCCTCCAAACGCCTCGAATCTAGCCACAAATAATCTAATTAAGTCAATAAAAATTATAGGAATTAATTCCATAAGAAAATATAAATTTTCCATCCAAATCCGAAATTTCACCCAAAAATTGCCAGTGGGGCCCACGTCTCGGACCCCGACAAAAGTTTCAAAATCTGAAAGTCCATTCAACCACGAGTCTAAACA
The DNA here is from genome assembly GCA_000715115.1 of Nicotiana otophora. NCBI lineage: Eukaryota > Viridiplantae > Streptophyta > Magnoliopsida > Solanales > Solanaceae > Nicotiana > Nicotiana otophora. Next base: position 398,435 of record AWOL01S0006000.1, read on the forward strand.
TACCAATTTTACTTAATTCCGACATCAACTCGACCCTCAAATCTTCAAATTAAACCAAGAGGGTTTTCTAATCTTTCCAACTTAATTCGCCCATTAAATGTTAAAACTAACCATGAATTCGGGTAATTTGACCAATAATGAGTTAAGAACACTTGCTCCATTGTTTTCCTTGAAAATCTCCCAAATATCGCCTCTTCCTGAACTTCAATCCGTGAAAAATAGAAAATGGGACGAAGTCCCATTTTCAGAACTTAAACTTTATGTCCAGACCTCTCTTCTTCGCGAACATGACAGGTCCCTCACATTCGTGAAGCACAAAATTATGCAAGACTGTGCTTCGTGAACGCGAGCCACTGCTCGCGAACGTGATGCTTTACTGAGCTTTTCTTCACGAATGCGAGCTCCCCTTCGCGAACGCGAAGGCAAAAACCTATGCCTACTATTGTTTCCTTCGCGAACGCTATACCCAATCGCGAACGCGATGAACAACCTCGCCTGACCCCAGCTCCTCTTCACGAATGCGAGACCCCCTCGCAAACGCGAATGGAAAATATTTCCTTCCTCAAATTCCCCTTCGTGAACGCGTGGACCCACTCCGAACGCGAAGAAGGAAACCAGAAAAATACACCAGCAGTCTTCATCCAACATGCTAAGTCCGAAAACGACCCGTTAACCTCCTGAAACTCATCCGAGCCCCCCGGGATCTCAACCAAACATACCATCAAGTCCCAAAAGATCATACAAACTTAGTCGAACCCTCAATTCACCTCAAAGAATGCTAAAACCACGAATCATACCCCTGTTCAAGCCTAATGAACTTTGAAATTTCAAATTTCTACAAGCGACACCGGAACTTATCAAATCAAGTATAACTGACCTCCAATTTTGCACACAAGTCATAAATGACATAACGGAGGTATTCCAATTTTCAAAATCGAATTCTGACCCCGATATCAAAAAGTCAACCCCCCGGTCAAACTTCCCAAAAATTCGACTTTCGCCATTTCAAGCCTAATTCCACTACGGACTTCCAAATAATTTTTCGGCCATGCTCCTAAGTCCAAAATCACTATACAGAGCTATTGGAATCATCAGAATAACATTCCGAGGTCGTTTATATATAAGTCAATATCCGATTAACTTTTCCAACTTAAGTTTTCATTTATGAGACGAAGTATCTCATTTCACTCCGAAATCCTTCCGGATCCGAACCAACTAACCCGATAAGTCATAAAACAACTGTAAAGAATAAATTGAGCAGTAAATAGGGGAACGAGGTTATAATACTCAAAACGACCGGCTGAGTCGTTACATTTTCCCCCTCTTAAACAAACATTCGTCCTTGAACGGGTTTAGAATTATACACGGAGTCTCAAATAGGTTTGGATATTTGCTCTACATCTCCTGTTCAATATCCCAAGTAGCTTCTCCGACTGGCTGGCCTCTCCACTATACCTTTACCGATGCTATGTTCTTTGACCTAAGCTTGCAAACTTGCCGGTCTAAAATAGCCACCGGCTCCACATCATAAGTCAAATTACCGTCCTGCTGCACTGTATTGAAATCCAAAATATGAGACGGATCCCCGACATACTTTCAGAGCATGGATACATGGAATACTAGATGAACACCTGATAGACTAGGTGGCAAAGCAAGTTCATAAGCCACCTCTCCAATTTTCTTAAGTATCTCAAAAGGCCCAATATACCGAGGGCTCAACTTTCCATTCTTCCCGAACCTCAACACACCCTTCATAGGTGAAATCTTGAGCAGAACTTTCTCCCCAACCATGTAAGCAACATCGTGGACCTTCCTGTCAGCATAACTCTTATGTCTAGACTGCATCGTGGGAAGCCACTCCTGAATCAATTTAACCTTCTCCAAAGCATCTTGAACTAAGTCAATACCCAATAGCCTAGCCTCACCCAGCTCAAACCAACCCACAGGAAACCGACACTGTCTCCCATATAAAGCCTCATACGGAGCCATCTGAAGGCTCGATTGATAGCTGTTATTGTAAGCAAACTCCGTGAGTGGCAGAAACGGATCCCAAGAACCCCCAAAGTTAATGACACAAGCACGTAACATATCCTCCAATATCTGAATAGTGCACTCGGATTATCCGTATGTGTGAGGATGAAATGTTGTACTCAACTGAACCTGTGTGCCCAATTCTCGTTGTGCCACTCTCCAAAATAGTGATGTAAACTGCGTGCCCCTATTTGAAATGATGAACACTGGAACACCGTGTAGGCAAACAATCTTGCGGATATGAATCTCAGCCAGCCGCTCCGAAGAATAATTAGTACCAACTGGAATAAAATGCGTGGACTTAGTCAACTGATCTACAATCACCCAAACAACATCAAACTTCCTCAAAGTCCATGGGAGCCCAACTACGAAGTCCATGGTAATACGCTCCCACTTCCACTCAATTTTAAGTTTCTGAAGCAATCCGCCCAGCCTTTGGTGCTCGTACTTCACCTGTTGACAATTTAAACAGCGAGCTACAAACCCAACTATATCTTTCTTCATTCGTATCCACCAATAGTGCTGCCTCAAATCCTGATACATCTTCGCGACACTTGGATGAATGGATTACTGTGAACTGTGAGCTTCCTGGAGAATCAACTCACGCAAACCATCTACATTAGGCACACATAGCCTGCCCTGCATCTGTAATACACCGCCATCTCCAATAGTGACTTCCTTGGCATCACCGTGTTGAATCGTGTCCTGAAGGACAAGCAGATGAGGATCATCATACTGGCGCTCTTTGATGCGATTATGTAAAGATGTCTGAGAAATCACACAAGCCAAAACTCGATTCGTATCGGAAACATCCAATATTACAAACTGGTTGGCCAAGGCCTGAACATCTAAGGCTAAAGCCCTCTCTGCTATTGGTAAGTATGCTAAGGTGCCCAAACTCTCCGCCTTATGACTCAAGGCATCGACCACCACATTGGCCTGTCCAGGATGATAGAGAATGATGATATTATAATCCTTAAGAAACTTTAACCACCTTCGTTGCCGCAAATTAAGATCCTTCTGTTTAAATAGATGCTGTAGACTCCGGTGATCGGTATAAACCTCACAATGGATACCGTACAAATAATGCTGCCAAATCTTCAAGGCATGAACAATAGCTGCTAACTCAAGGTCGTGGACCGAATAATTCTTCTCATGTACTTTTAACTGTCTGCACATAATGGAAATTACCCTACCGTCTTGAATTAGCACTATGCCGAGACCAATGTGTAACACGTCACTATACACCGTATAAGACCCTGAACCCGTAGGCAACACCAATACTTGGGTTGTAGTTAAAGCTGTCTTGAGCTTCTGAAAGCTCTCTTCACACTCATCCGACCACCTGAACAAAGCACCTTTATGGGTCAATTTAGTTATAGACGATGCAATAGACAAGAAACCCTCCACGAAGCGACGATAATAACCGGTCAAGCCGAGAAAACTCCGAATCTCAGTAACTGAAGATGGTCTAGGCCAACTCTGAACTACCTCTATCTTCTTTGGATCTACCTTAATCCCTTCATTGGACACTATGTGTCCCAAGAATGCCACCGAACTAAGCCAGAATTCACAAACAAAACCTTAATACCATCTTTGTTTTTTTACAAACAAAACCGGTGCACCCCAAGGTGACACACTAGGCCTAATAAACCCCTTATTAAGAAGTTTCTGAAGTTTCTCTTTCAATTCTTTTAACTCAGCTGGTGCCATATGATATGGAGGAATAGAAATGGGCTATGTGCCCGACACCAAGTCAATACCGAAATCAATATCCCTATCGGGCGGCATACCCGACAAGTCTGCAACAAATACATCCAGAAAGTCTCTCACTACCGGTACTGAATAAATAGTAGGAGTATCTGTATCGACATCTCTCACGAGAGCGAAATATGATAAACACCCCTTCCCAACCATACGTTGGGCCTTCAAATAAGCAATTACCCTGCTGGGAACATGATCTAGAGAACCTCTCTATTCGACCTTCGGCAACCCCGGCATTGCCAACATCATGGTTTTTGCGTGACAGTCCAGAATAGTATGACATGGAGATAACCAATCCATACCTAGAATTACATTAAAATTAACCATACTGAGCAGTAAGAGATCAACTCTTGTCTCCAGTCCCCTAATAGTTACCACACAAGACTAATATACACGGTCAATAATAATAGTATCGCCCACCGGTGTAGATACATGAACAGGTGAAACTATGAACTCACGGGGCATATCTAGATAATGAGTAAAGTATGATGATGCATACGAATAAGTAGAACCAGGGTAAAATAATATAGAAGCTTCCCTGTGGCACACTGAGATAATACATATGATCACTATATCTGAGGCAACAACATCTGGCCTGGTAGGAAAAGCATAGAATCGGGTCTGACCGCCACCTGATCGACCTCCCCTTCTTGGGCGACCCCTAGCTGACTGACCCCCACCCCGTTCCGGCTGGGCGGGTGGTGAAGTAACTGGTGCTGAAGTCGTAGTCTGACTCCTCTACTGCACTGGACCTCCCGAGCGACGAGGACACTATCTCCGAATATGCCCAAATTCCCTACACTCAAAGCATCTCCCCGGTACTGGTGGTGGAGCGGACTGAATCGGGCCCCGAGAACCAGAATAATTGCTAGAAGCACCCGGTGCAAATGAACCCTGAACTGAAGGGGCAGGGGACGAACTCTGGGCTGGAAGGGAACTGAGAGATGACTGGCCTTGATAAGAACTATATGAACCATGACTGGATGATGCACCACAGTGAACTGGATGACCCGTCTATGCGTGTCTATAAGGACGACCCCTACCGCGGTAAAACTGACCCTCTGAAGGAATACCGCCAAAATCACCTGGTCCACAAGGCCTCCTGGCCTCCCTCTCTCCATGCTCCTGGCTACGGACCATCTCTATCTGCCGAGCAATGTCAACTACCTCATCAAAAGTAGCACCAGTATCCTCTCCCAAGTCATAAGTAACCGAAGCTGATATGTGAGGCCATCAATGAATCTCCTAATCCTTTCCCTTTCAGTGGGAACTAACCAAGCTACGTGACGAGCCAACAGAAAATCTTCATACTACGTCACAGACATGCCATCCTGACGTAACTGCTCAAACTGTCTGCACAGCTCCTTTCTGTGAGACTGCGGCACGAACTTCTCCAAAAAGAGAATGGAGAACTCCTGCCATATAAGTGGTACTGCACCAACCGGCCTGCGCCTCTCATAAGCCTCTCACCATCTGAAGGCACCTCCAGAAAACTAAAAAGTAGTGAACGAGACCCCATTGGTTTCTAAAATACCCGCTATCTGAAGCATTCGCTGGCACTTATCTAGAAATCCCTCAGCATCCTTTGACTCAGCACCGCTAAATAATGGAGGTCGAAGCCTCTCAAATCACTCAAGTCTTCTCTGCTAATCATCTGCCATAGCAGGGACTATCAGGGCCTGAGCAGTTGTAACTGGCTGGGCTAGTATTGCCCCCGATATCTGAAGTCCCTGCACTACCTGATCTGGAGTACGGGCAACAGGGGTATGAGTACCTCCCCCGACCGTAGAAGTGGCAGGTGCAGCCTGAGCCTAAACCACCTGAGCAAGGCCAGTGCAAACTGTCAATATCTGGACCAAAGTCTCCTGAAGGCCTGGAATCTCAACGGGCACAGCTAGTTCTTGAGTTGGTCCTGTCGGCATAGCTATATCTGGAATCTGCTCCTGAGTTGGAACAACAAGTGGTACTACAGGTGCTGGTCCAACTGTGGTACGAGCTACACCTCGACCTCTACCTCGGCCCCGACCTCTACCACGGCCCCGACCTCTCGCTGCCCTAACTGGCGGCACTTGTGGCTGACCTTCCTATCTAGTAGTACGTGTTCTCACCATCTGTGAAAAAATAGAATAATAGAATTTTAGTTTTCCGGAATCAACAAGTTCACATGATAGAATACAAGAAAAATGAAATTTTCCTAAGGATTCTGTAGCCTCTCGAAGATAAGTACAGACGTCTCCGTACCGATCCGCAAGACTCTACTAAACCTACTCATGACTCGTGAGACTTATGTAACCTAGGCTCTGATACCAACTTGTCACGACTCTAAATCCTAACCTGTCGTGATGGCGCCTAACTTAGTACTAGGCAAGATGACAACATCAATAACCCACATTTTTCTTTTAAATACGGAAAATATAATAATTAAGTTTAAGAGAAAACCCCATACATACTGATATAAATACACTCCAAAAACCCGGTGTCACTGAGTACATGAGCATCTATACATTACAAGGATGGGAAACCCGGCCTATAATAATCCGAGACCAAATACAATAAACAAAAGGATAGAGTAGGAGAGACAAGGTCTGCGAAACATAACAGCTACCTCTGAATCTCCGAAAAATCAACTGTGTGAAAGAGTCCACACCTACTGTGTCTGGGATCACCTGGATCTGCACACGAAGTGCAAGGTGTAGTATGAGTACAACCAACTCAGTAAGTAACAATAATAAATAAGGAACTGAAAGTAGTGACGAGCTTCTCAGCTAAGTCCAAATACAGTACTTTCCAATAGAAAAGGGTAGGCATGCTCTCAAGTTCAACATTTAAAATTTCACAGTAACTTCATATCAAATTTGACTGAAACAGAAAATAATAGTTTTCCAAAACTTCCAAAATAGTGATATATGACAGCTGAAATACAACAATTAATGAAATCAATGCATCCTCTCCGATTAACAATAACTCAGTTCTCTCATTCACTCCAATCTCACAGTCACTCATTCCTCACATTCACTCATCACTCGGCACTCGCACTCAGTAGGTACCTGCGCTCACTGAGGGTGTGTACAGCCTCCGGTGGGGCTCCTTCAGCCCAAGCGCTATATCAAGCCAATCATGGAATAACTCAATAAAACATGTTGCGGCGTGCAACCCGATCCCATAAATATCCTCACAATCAGGCCATCGGCCTCACGCAGTCATCAACCTCTCCAGTCTCTCGGGCTCTCAGAAATCATGATAAGCAGCCCAACAATAATAATATGATGCATCAATAATGAATAAGAGAGACTGGGTAAAAATATGAATAAAACTGTGACTGATGTGCAAAACAACAATTTAGCAGATAATTCCACAAGTACGCGACCTTTGTGGGTCCCAACAGTGTAAACATATGATTTAAACATGATTCATAGATCAAATTCTCTAATACAGGGAAAAATGTACGGAAATCAACAGATTTTTCAGCCACACAGTTCCATGGAATTGACCAAGTCATAATTCCTACGGTGCACGCCCACACGCCCATCACCTAGCATGTGCGTCACCTCAAAACCAATCACATAATACATAATCCGGGGTTTCATACCCTCAAGATCAAATTTAGAACTGTTACTTACCTTAAACCGTGTAATTCTTTATTCTGCAATGCCTTTGCCTCGCGAATCGTCCTCCAAACGCCTCGAATCTAGCCACAAATAATGTGATTCAGTCAATAAAATTATAGGAATTAATTCCATAAAAAAATACAAAATTTCCATCAAAATCCGAAATTTCACACAAAAATTGCCCGTGAGGACCACGTCTCAGACCCCGACAGAGGTTACAAAATCCGAAAGCCCATTCAACCACGAGTCTAAGCATACCAGTTTTACTTAATTCCGACATCTACTCGACCCTCAAATTTTTAAATTAAACCAAGAGGGTTTTCTAATCTTTCCAACTTAATTCACCCATTAAATGTTAAAAACAACCATGGATTCAGGTAATTTGACCAATAATGAGTTAAGAACACTTACCCCTTATTTTTCTTGAAAGTTTCCCAAAAATCGCCACTTCCCGAGCTCCAATCCGTCAAAAATGATCCCATTTTCAGAACTTAAACTTTCTGTCCAGACCTCTCTTCTTCGCGAACACGACAGGTCCCTCGCGTTCGCGAAGCACAAAATTGTGCTTCCCAATATTGCGCTTCGTGAACGCGAGACACTGCTCGCGAACGCGATGCTTTACTGAGCTCTTCTTCGCGAACGCGAAGGCAAAGACCCATGTCCACTATTTTCCCTTCGCGAACACGATGAACAACCTCGCCTGACCTCAGCTCCTCTTCGCGAACGCGAGACCCCCTCACGAATGCGAAAGGGAAATCTTGCCTGCCTCAAATTCCCCTTCGCGAACGCGAGGACCCACTCGCGAATGCGAAGAAGGAAACCAGAAAAATACACCAACAGTCTTCAGCTAACATGCTAAGTACGAAAACGACCTGTTAACCTCCTGAAACTCACCCGAGGCCCCAGGGACCTCAACCAAACATACCAAGTTCCAAAATATCATACAAACTTAGTCGAACCCTCAATTCACCTCAAACAATGCTAAAACCACGAATCATACCCCTGTTCAAGCCTAATGAACTTTGAAATGTTAAATTGCTACAAGTGACACCGGAACCTATCAAATCAAGTCCGATTGACCTCTAATTTTTCACACAAGTCATAAATGACATAACAGAGGTATTCCATTTTTGAGAATCGGATTCGGACCCCGATATCAAAATGTCAACCCCCCAGTCAAACTTCCCAAAAATTCGACTTTCATCATTTCAAGCCTAATTCTACTACGGACTTCAAAATAATTTTTCGGACATGCTTCAAAGTCCAAAATCACCGTACAGAGCTATTGGAATCATCAGAATTAAATTCCAAGGTTGTTCACACATAAGTCAATATCCGGTCAACTTTTTCAACTTAAGTTTTAAATTATGAGACTAAGTGTCTCATTTCACTCTGAAATCCTTCCGGACCCGAACCAACTAACCTGGTAAGTCATAAAACAATCGTAAAGTATAAATTGAGTAGTAAATAAGGAAAAGGGATTATAATACTCAAAACAACCAGCTGAGTCATTACAGGTACACGTACCTTTAACCAAAAGTGTAAAAATCAGACCAAAAACTGTGGATTGCATTTTCATTGGATATGCTACAATCAGTAAAGCATGCTAGTTTTTGGTTAATAAATCTGATAATCCCGAAGTTCATGTTAATACGGTAATTGAATCAGATAATGCTGAATTTTTTGAAAGCATCTATCCGTAAAAAACTGAATGTAAGTCGTTAAGTGAAAGACCTAAATGACCACTGGAAGAGCCAAAGGAAAATCCTCCAAGTAATGAAGATCCAAGGCATAGTAAACTTCAAATAACATCGACTTCATTTGGACCCAATTTTGTGACATTCTTGCTTGAAAATGAGCCTCAAACGTTCAAAGCAGCTATGTCATCTTCTGATTCAACATTTAGGAAAGAGGCAGTCAATAGCGAGATTCAATCAATTTTGGATAACCATACATGGGAATTGGTTGATCTTCCTCCAGGAAATAAGCCTTTAGGTTCGAAATGGATCTTTAAACGGAAAATGAAAGGTGATGAAACTATTGACAAATATAATGCAAGACTTGTTGTCTAAGGTTATAGACAAAAGGAAGGTCTTGATTACTTTGACACTTACTTGCCTGTAACGAGGATAACATCTATTAGTATGTTAGTGACACTGGCGGCCGTATATAGTCTTGAAATCCATCAAATGGATGTTAAAACAACTTTCTTAAATAAAGAATTAGAGGAAGAGATTTACATGGAATAACCTGAGGCTTTTGTGGTTCCGGGTAAATAAAAGAAAGTATGCAAACTTGTTAAGTTGCTTTATGGACTTAAACAAGTACCCAAATAATGGCATGCCAAATTTGACCAAACAATGTTGGCAAGTGGGTTTAAAATCAATGAGTGTGACAAATGTGTTTACATTAAAAATACTCCAGCATATGAAGTCATTGTTTGTTTATATGTTGATGATATGTTAATAATGAGCAAAAACAAGGCATATATAAATGCTACTAAGCGCATGTTGGCTACAAAATTCGACATGAAAGACTTAAGAGTTGTTCATGTGATCATAGGAAATAAAATTCATAAGACTCCACAAGGTCTAACATTATCACAGCTTCACTACATTTAAAAGGTACTTGACAAGTTCAAGTATTTGGATTTCAAAATTTCGAAGACTCCAATTGACGTGAGTTATGCACTTCAAAACAATGAAGGTTAAAGTGACTCACAACTGGACTATGCAAGAGTATTGGGAAGTTTGATGTATATCATGAATTGTACGCGACTAGATATAGTATGTGCTATTAGCAAACTGAGTCGGTTTACAAGTTATCTCAATCAAATAAATTGGATGGCAATGAAATGCGTTTTGCGGTATCTGAATCATACCCAAAATTAAGCTTTGCATTATAATAAATATTCCTCCGTGATCGAGAGATATAGTGATGCAAATTGGATCACCGGATCATCTGAAGTTAAATCCACCAGTGGATATGTTTTCACAATTGGGGGTGGAGCAGTGTCTTGGAAATCATCCAAACAAACGTGCATCGCACGTTCTACAATGGAATCTGAATTCATAGCTTTAGATAAGGCCAGTGAATAAGTTGAATGGCTCCGGAATTTCTTGGAAGATATTCCATTTTGGCCCAAACCTTTGGCACCTATATGTATACATTATGATAGTCAAGCGGCAATAGGCAGGGCAGGGAGCGTTATGTATAACGAAAAATCTCGTCATATACGACGGAGACACAATACCGTTAAACAACTACTCTCTAGTGGTGTTATCACGATTGACTACATAAAGTCAAGAGATAACATGTCGAATCCACTTACAAAAGGCCTATCTAGAGTGGTAGTTGAAAGATCATTGAAGGGAATGGGGTTAAGGCCTAGGACAAGTCATCATGGCAGTAACTCTACCTAGCAGACTGGAGATCGCAAGAGTTAGGTTCAAAGAGATCAAACAAAGTTATGAATAACGGTTCAACATTGTCAAATAACTCAACCCATTCTCGTGATGAAGACAATGTTCAGAAATCAAGGTAAAGCATTAAGGATTTTTGATGAGTCAATAAATCTTAAAGCTTTTTAATGATTTGCTAAGTCTAGCAGGATATGACTAGATAGTGTGTCTATAGGATTACACATTTAGAAATCACCTATGTGAGTGTGAAGTGTAAGCCGCTTCAAGGGGAATGAAAGTAAAGACCCATTCTCTAAGCACTCATGAAATCAGGCGGTGTTCATGGCTGCAACGAACACAACCATGAGAATCATAGATGGTTAAGGGTTGATTGTGTGACTTATGTTGTCTAGGTATACAACAAAGCTCGACGGTTCAAAGATATCAAATCTACCTATTGACCGAGTAAATCCGATATAAGTTCACTACGAAAAGTTCAAAAGAAAACCTACTTATCCAGATGCAATTAATCCATTCATGTAAACCACACACTCGTCCGTGCATTCCTTTCTCTTATAGCCATTCCTCATTCATGTTGGAGATTGTTGTGATTAAAGATTGGTGAATGGGAAATGAAGGAAAGAAAGTGGAGGGAAAGTGAGCTCCCTTTGCTTTAGAAAGAGCAAATTGTCCCTCATTGGTGGTGGAAAGAAAAATAAATGTGCTTATATTGAGAAAGTACTTCTCTTGGTGTTAAATGGATTGGAAAGAAAGTAAGCCTTGCACCGTCGTCGCTCGCTCGACTTGGATTCAACTTCGGATTTGGTCAAAGATCAATTGATTGATTAATCTTTTTGGAAAAAAATTCTTTCAATTAATTAGTTAATTAATTAAATTAATTAACGAAAATTCAACCTGGAATAATTCAGGACCCGCGAACCGTTCCGATCCGTTTTCTCTCTCGGATTATTTTAAATCTGTTTTCCCGCAATATTTCAAACAAAAATATTCCTACCTTTTCAACAGCCATGACTGTTTCTGAAAGGTTACAAACCTTTTCAGAAACAGTGCCAAAAAGTCTATAAATATGCTTTGAATCCCAGAATCTTTCCTTACAAAATTGTTTGATTTTCTTTTGCAAAAAAGCTTCCAGTGTGTCTTACAACCATTGAGTAGTTCGAAGTTCATCAGAGTTCTTGGTACCAATACACTGGTGAGTAAAAATCGTTCTATCTTGGGAGGATAATATTCCAGCACCTCGGATACTTAAGGGAAATAATTTTCTTAAGGACACACTATGCATTCAGTGGGCTCGATTTATTCCGAAATTATTTTCAGATATTATTTCGAAAGAAAGTTTACTGTTTTTTATTATTTATTACAATAATACAAGTTGAGTAACAAATACTAGTTTAAAAGACTTGCCTATTTTATTTTTAACCGAGCGAAAATCTACCTTTAATACAGAAAATAACCCTAACTACTAAACCTAGTCGTTTATGATATTATGAAAAGCGTATCTTTAGAATTCATATAATATTATTTATATATGTTATTATTAGAGTTAGATACCTAATAAAAGGGCAACTCGGTGCATCCCGCATTTACGTAGGATTCGGAGAAGGGCCGCACCCCAAGAGGTGTGATGTAAACAACCTAATCTATCAAGCATTAGTGGCTGCTTCAACGGCTCGAACCCGTGATCTATAGATCATATGGAGACAACTTCATCGTTGCTCCAAAGCTACCTTTCTAGATTTAGACAACTTAATATATGCTTTCTTTCTTATTTTGTACCTTAATCAAAGTTTTTGAATTAACTTGCACCACATGCCAGTCGATTTTGTGTTTAAAGATTGTAATAAAATAATATATAATTAGATATATATATATATATATATATATATAGCACTACATCTTAATTATAAAAAGTTTAATAATATTTTTTTATTAATTACTTATCAATATTTTCTGTTTTTAGCATTTTGCACATTTAATATATGCTTTCTTTCTTAATTTGTACCTTAATCAAATTGCTTTAATTAACTTGCACCACATACCGGTCGATTTTGTGTTTAAAGATTGTAAACAAATATTATATAATTAGATTTATATATAGCACTAAATCTTAATTATAAGTTTAATAATATTCTTTTATTAATTACTTATCAAAATATTTTGTTCTTAGTATTTTGCACACTTAATATATGCTTTCTTTCTTAATTTGTACCTTAATAAAAAATATTTTAATTAACTTTCACCACATACCGGTCGATTTTATGTTTAAAGATTGTAATGAAATAATATATAATTAAATTTATATACAACACTACATCTTAAGTTTTAGCATAACATTACATCAATAATACACTTTATAATCTATTTACTAAGACACTAAGTGTGCCATAGCATATTGGATACAACGACTATATCAATTACACTCGATAAATTATATGTATAATATTTATCATCTGTGTGCTTTCATATAAATTACACTTCATATTTGTATACGTGTAATAGATCATAATAGAGTGTATGATTTTATTCATTTATGATAATTTACACTTACATATATATATATATATATATATATATATATATATATATATATATATATATATGCTTTAATCTATTCTCATCTGTTCATTACATCGCTCGAATGCTTGATCGGTGAATAAATAAGAAAACAAATCTTGAAGTTTAAGTGAACATTTTAAACATTTTAAGTGACTACATGCTCCGGTATAATGAGTGACAAGATGTGTACAATCGATATAGTCTTGAATATTTTTTTCTCGATCACCTTATTAGTACTTTGCTCGGATACTTTGCTCGAACCTGTCTATCCAAGATCGCCACCGGCTCCTCAATATAAGATAAATCCTTGTCCAACTGGACTGAGCTGAAATCCGACACGTGAGACGGATCGCCGTGATACTTTCGAAGCATAGAAACATGGAATACTGGATGAACTCCTGCTAGATTGGGAGGCAAGGCAAGCTCATAAGCAACCTCCCCAACACATCGCAATACCTCAAATGGACCGATAAACCTCGGGCTCATCTTGCCCTTCTTTTCGAACCTCATAACACCCTTCATGGGTGACATTCGGAGCAAGACCCGCTCTCCAATCATGAATGCAACATTGCGAACCTTCAGATCCGCATAACTCTTCTGTCTGGACTGGGTTGTGCGTAGTCTAACCTGAATCACCTTAACCTTCTCCAGAGCATCCTGAACCAAGTCTATACCCAATAATCTAGCCTGGCCCGGCTCGAACCAACACACTAGAGACCTGCATTGCCTACCATACATAGCCTCATATGGTGCCATTTCGATGCTCGACTGGTAACTGTTGTTGTAAGAAAACTCCGCTAGAGGCAAGAACTGATCCCACGAACCCCCAAACTCCATCACACACGCATGGAGCATATCCTCTAATATCTAAATTGTGCGCTTGGACTGTCCGTCTGTCTGAAGGTGTAATGATGTGCTCCAGTCCACTCGAGTCCCTAACTGATATTGTACGGCCCTCCTGAACCGTGATGTAAACTGCATACCCCGGTCTAAGATGATAGATACCGGTACGCCATGAAGCCTGACGATCTCGCGGATATACACTCGACCCAACTGCTCGGAAGAATAGTCAGTGATCACCGGAATGAAATGAGCTGACTTGGTCAGCCTATCTACAATCATCCAAACTACATCAAACTTCCGCTGAGTCCGTGGAAGCCCAACAATGAAATCCATAGTGCCCCGCTCCCATTTCCACTCCGGAATCTCTAACTTCTGAAGCAACCCACCTCGTCGCTGATGCTCATACTTCACCTGCTGGTAATTTAGACACTGAGCTACATACTCCACTATGTCCTTCTTCATTCTCCTCCACTAGTAATGCTGTCTCAAGTCATGATACATCTTCGCGGCACCTGGATGAATAAAATACCGCAAATTGTGAGCCTCCTGGAGAATCAACTCACGCAAACCATCTGCATTGGGCACACATATCCTGCCCTGCATTCTCAATGCACCATCATCCCAATAGTGACCTCCTTAGAATCACCGTGATGGACCGTGTCCTTAAGGACAAGTAGATGGGGGTCATCATATTGATGCTCCCTGATACAACCATAAAGAGAAGACCGAGAGACCACACAAGCCAATACTCGACTCGGCTCAGAAACATCCAATATAACAAACTGGCTAGCTAAGGTCTGAACATCCAATGCCAATGGCCTTTTTGCCGCTGGAAGATATGCTAAGCTCCCCAAACTCTCCGCCCGGCGACTCAAGGCATCGTCCAGCACATTGGTCTGCCCGTGATGGTACACAATGTTGACATCACAGTCCTTAAGAAGCTCCAACCACCTCCGCTAACGCAAGTTAAGATCCTTCTATTTGAACAGATGCTGTAAACTCCGATGATCAGTGTAAATCTCATAATGGGCCCCGTACAAATAGTGCCGCCAAATCTTCAAGGCATGAACAATAGCTGCTAATTCAAGGTCGTGGATAGAATAGTTCTTCTCATGAGGCTTCAACTGGCTTGAAGCATAAGCAATCACTCTACCCTCCTGCATTAGAACATACCCAATACCGAAATCAATATCCTTGTCGGGCGGCATACCCTGTAGGTCTGCAGGAAACACATCCAGAATATCTCGCACCACCGGAACAGAATCAATAGCAGGGGTCTCCACACTAACATCCCTCACAAAGGCTAGATAATATAGACAACCTTTCTCAACCATCCGCTGAGCCTTCAAGTATGAAATCACTCTACTGGGAACATTGTCTATAGAGCCGATCCACTCAACCTCCGGCAACCCCGGCATCGCCAACATCACGGTCTTAGTGTGACAATCTAGAATAGCATGACATGGAGACAACCAATACATACCCAAAATCATATCAAAATCGACCATACTAAGCAATAAGAGATCCACTCTAGTCTCCAGAATCCCAATAGTCACCACACATGACTGATGTACACGGTCCACAATGATAGTATCTCCCACCAGCATAGACACATGAACAGGTAAAACTAGAGACTCACAGGGCATATCTAGAAAATGAGCGAAATACGAGGACACATATGAATAAGTGGAATCAGGGTCAACTAATACAGAGGCATCTCTATGGAAAACTGAGACAATACCTATAATCACAGCATCTGAAGCAATGGCATCCGGCCTAGCAGGAAGAGCATAGACATAGGCCTGGCCGCCCCCTGATCGGCCTCCCCCTCTAGGGCGACCCCTAGCTGACTGAACCCCACCCCTAGCTGGCTGGGCGGGTGGTGAAGTTGCTGGTGCTAGTTCCATCGGCCGAGAAATCTGCTGTGGAGTCCACCCAACAGCCTAGGGCAATCTCTCTAAATATGGCCAAAATCTCCACACTCGAAATAGCCCCCCTCCCCCCCGATGGAACTGCTGCTGTTGATACCCCGAAGAACTACTCGTAGACACCTGAGCTAATGAGGCAGGGTGAGAACTATGCGCTGGTAGTGCACAGAATGAAGACTGGCCCTGCTGATAGCTGTGTGAACCATGGCTAGATGATGGACCACGATGAACTGGGCGAACTGTCTGAGCATGTCTAAAAGGACGACTCCTACCGTGGTGGAACTACACTGGCCATGAGGCCTCTTGGCCTCCCTCTCAACCTGCTCCTGGCTATGAACCATCTCAATCTGACGAGCAATATCGACAACCTCATCGAAAGTAGCACCAGACACTCTCTCAAGTCATAAGCAATCGCAGCTGAAAAGTGAGGCCATCTATGAACCTCCTGATCCTCTCACTGTCTGTGGAACCAACCAGATAGCATGACGAGCCAAATCTGAAAATCTCATCTCATACTGCGTCATGGACATATCACCCTGACGAAGCTGCTCAAACTGCCTGCGCAGCTCCTCTCTGCGGGACTGAGGCACGAACTTCTCCAGGAATAGACCGGAGAACTGCTGCCAGGTAAGGGGTGCTGCGCCGACTGGCCTACGCCTCTCATAAGACTCCCACCAACTGAAGGCAGCCCCAGAGAACTAAAAAGTAGTGAACGAGACCCCACTGGTCTCTAGAATACCTGCCATATGGAGTATCCTCTGGCACCTATCCAAGAAGCCATGTGCATCCTCTCCCTCGGCACCACTGAAAGATGGAGGCTGGAGTCTCCCAAGCCTCTCCAATCGACGCTGCTCATCATCAGGCATGCCAGGAACCACATAGTCCTGAGCAGCTGCAACCGGCTGGGCTGGTGGTGCCCCCGGTGTCTGGAATCCCTGTACCACCTGCTCCGGTGTGCGGGCGGCGGGAGTCTGAGAACCTCCCCTGGCCTGAGAAGTGGTTGTTGTAGCCGGAACATAGATTGCATGAGCAAGACTGGTACATGCGGTTAGGATTTGAGCTAAGGCCTCCTGAAGGCCTAGAATCACAATAGGCATAGGTGGTGCCTGAGCTGGCCCTACAGGCCCACAACTAGAGCCTGCTCTTGAACTGGAGCAACTGGTGGATCTGCAGGTAGTGCCCTAGCTACGGTGCAAGCTACACCTCTGCCCCTACCGTGGCTTCTACTGCGACCTCGGCCTCTTGCGGCCCTGACTGGTGGTACCGGTGGCTGTCCATCCTGCCTCGTAGTACGCGTCCCAACCATCTGTGGGAGAATTAGAACAACAGAAATTTAGTTGCCAGAATCAAAAGATTCGCACGGCAAGAATGCAAGAATGTGAAATTTCCTAAGGGGTCTGCAGCCTCTCGAAGATAAGTACAGACGTCTCCGTACCGATCCACAAGACTCTACTAAACCTGCTCATGACTGGTGAGAGCTATGTAACCTAGGCTCTGATACCAACTTGTCACGACCCAAAACCTAACCCGTCGTGATGGCGCCTATCGTGATACTAGGCAAGCCGACATTTCCAAAACACTTTTAACATTTAACGAAAATGAATTAAGACATTCAAAATGATCGGAGTTCTTTTTCATAAAAATGGGTAAAACCCAATAGCATAAGTGCGGAAAAATAGCCCTACATCGGGGTGCCACTGAGTACATGAACATCTATACCAGGAGCCGTCTAATACAACATATAAGGAATAAGAACTGAAATGAGAATAAGATAATAAAGGAGAGCCACGGCCTGCGAACGCCATGCAGCTATCTCGATAGTCTCCGGAATCAGCTGCTCAAATATCAATACCCGCTACGATCGGGAACACCTGAATCTGCACACGAAGTGCAGGGTGTAGCGTGAGTACAACCAACTCAGTAAGTAATAAAAATAAATAAGGAAATGAGAAGGTAGTGACGATCTATACAATTACAGTTCATTTTCAATAATTCCAGCAAGGAATAGACATGCTTTCACATCCGACAGTTTAAGTCAAATTAGTTTTATACAGTTAAAGTTCAGGTAATCCAGATATAGAATCTTTCAGGAATTTTACGACAATGACATATAGCAACTAAGTGCTCCAACAAATGAAAAAGCAAGTACAGCCCCTCAGGGCAACAATCACTCAACTCGTCATAACCGCTCAAATCACTTGGCTCTCAGCCCTCAGTACTCGCACTCAATAGGTACATGCGCTCATTGGGAGTGTGCAGACTCCGGAGGGGCTCCTTTCAGCCCAAGCGCTATATCCGCACGGACAACTCACGTGCTATAGTATCAATATATATATCTGCACGGACAACTCACGTGCTGCATGGACAACTTACATGCCATAGTATCAATACCTCACAGACAGGCCCTCAACCTCACTCAATCATCAAACTCTCTAGTCTCTCTAGCTCTCAGAAATCACAAAGATCGGCCCAAACAAAGATAACATAGTGTATCAATAAGCATCAAGAAGAGGCTGAGACATGATACGCAAGTAAAACCATGACTGAGTACAAGACAACAATTAGCAAGTAATTCAACAAGTACGCGACCTCTGCAGCTCCCAACAGTACCATCACATAGCCTAAGCATGATTTCTAACATGATTTGCAGTCAAATTTCTATAATATAGGGAGAGCATATAGTTAGCAACAAGTTATTCAACTTTATAGTTTTACGGTGCACGCCCACGCGCCCGTCACCTAGCATGTGCGTCACCTCCAAAATACTCACATAATCTAATAATCTGGGGGTTCATACCCTCATGACCAGATTTAAAACTGTTACTTATCTCAAATCGCGCAAAATCATACTCCGAAATGCCTTTGCCCCTCGAATCAATCTGCAAACGCCCCAAATCTAGCCACAAGCAGTACAATATAATTAATATAGGATAAAAGAATCAATTCCACAAGAAAAACACAAAATTATAAGCCAAAATCCGAAATAGACTCAAACTGGCCCCCGAGCCCACGTCTAGAATTCTGACAAAAGTCACAAAATACGAATACCCATCCACTCACGAGTCCAACCATACCAGAATTACTCGAATCCAACCTCAAATCACTATTCTAAAACTCAAAAGTTTAGCCTATTAAGTTTCTACCATTTTCTCCCAAATTTACAACTCAAATCCCTAATTAGATGATGAAAATAGTAATAGATTCATGAAATATAGTGAGTTAGAATCACTTATCCCAACAATCTTCTCGAAGAAACCTCAAAATATCGTTTCACACCGAGCTCTCAAAGTCCCAAAATCGAAATGGGAATCAAACCCTCGAAATCCCATTTTCTGCCCAGTTCTTTCGCATTTGTGGACATACTGTCGCACCTGCGGAATTTCCCTCGCAGGTGCGTAAATGACTTAAGGGATTGGGTCCGCTACTACGAGCAAGAGGTCGCACCTATGTGTGTGCACCTACGGACAAGGGTTCGCTTCTGCGATCTTTCCCTCCAGCTCACTCTCCGCATCTACGGAGCTTCAAGCGCATCTGCGGGCTCGCAGATGCGGAAATTCCCTCGCACCTGCGACCCTTGTCCATCTCCTCAATTCTCGCTTCTGCGCTTGGCCTAACGCACGTGCGTGACCGCACCTGCGGCCACCCACCGCAGGTGCGATTATACCAGAAGCTTCAAAGCTTCAGCAATTTGCCTAAGTCCAAATTCAAACCGTTAAGCATTCGAAACACACCCGAGGCCCCCGGCACCTCAACCAAATATACCAATAAGTTTTAAAATATCATACAACTTAGTCGAGCCCTCAAAATACGTCAAACAATGACAAAAACATGAATCACCCTTCAATCCAAACTTAATGAACTTGAAACTCTAAATTCTGCAAACGATGCCGAACCATACCAAACCAAGTCCGATTGACCTCAAATTTTGCACACAAGTTACCTTCAACATTATGGACCTACTCCAACTTCCAGAATTGGAATCCGACACCGATATCAAAAAGTCAACCCCCCGGTCAAACTTTCCAAAAATTTAACTTTCGCCATTTCAAGCCTAAATTAGCTATAGACCTCAAATTCACAGTCTGGACATGCTCCTGAGTCCAAAATCATCCAACGGAGCTAAGAAAATCTACGGAACTCCATTCCAGATTCGTCTTCACACAATTCCAACTACGGTCAAAATCCTAAGACTTCAGCTTCCGTTTTAGGGACTAAGTGTCCTAAAACACTCCGAAACCAAAAACAAGACCTCCCGAAAAGTCACATAAGCAGAAACAAATACGGGGGAAGCAGTAAATAGGGGGATTGAGGCTAATATACTCAAAACAACCGGCCGGGTCGTTACATATATATGTAAGTGTAAATTATCATAAATGAATAAAATCATACACTCTATTATACCGACCGATTTCGGTCGGTAACTTATTTAAAAACAAAATATATAGTGCTATAATATGTAATGTTATATTAAAGACTAAGTTGTAACAATAGCAACATATACTTGGTTAAATCACACAATTTGAGAATATATATATATATATATATATATATATATATGTGTGTGTGTTTGTTTTTATGTGTGTACTGTGCATGTGTGTGTGTGTGCGTATGTGTGTGTGTGTGTATGCATATAAATAAATCAATATATATACATGTTACACCCCATATTTTTGTACGTGAAAGTACGTCATAAGTCAATTGATGTAAGCTTGAAAATGAGATCCTCTTTGAAAGTATATAAAGTGATTTAATGATGTTACGTCCCATTTTCGCAACCCTTTAAGAGCTATCATTCGGGGACAAATATTTCTAGGGGACATGTTGTTACACCCTGTACTTCAGACGTTACTATCATTATAGGATTATCTAATATAATCTCAAAAAGGACGAAATCCTTCTATAAGGATAAGAAAGGTTTATTGAAGTCTTAAGTAAGTTAAGATGAATATGAGACTTATCAATCATGATTTAAATGAGTGTAAAGTCATGATATGACTATATATGATGTTTGGATATGAAATATGAAGATTGCGAAAAATCGGATTTAAGTTGCGGAAACAAACGACTAAGGATTTGCCTTGTAATAAAGCTTTTTGAGCAATACATTTCGCAAGCTTGATGATGTATTTTTGGGACATATTATATAATAATTTAAGGTCTTTGCATCTAGTTTCTAACGCATTTAACCATTTGTCAATATGATATCGGAGTAGAGAGATATTCGCATTTTCGCGAGACTGCGCAAGCAGCACCCATGGGACCCAGAAAGTCAGGGAAACATTTCAGCTTGTATTAGAGTCAATTCTCCGTCGTTTTAACTCATTTTTCTGGTCCAAAACAGTTACTAAATCCTCCTAAATGCTCTCCAATGATTTCTCCATGATTCTAGGGTGAGAACCTAAGATGAAAATATGAATCCAATGCTAGAAATTCCGTGGTGCTTGCTAGATCGTAGTTCTTTGTCTTGTGGCTGTTTTGGAGGCTTCTTCAAAGGTAAGTAACCTCAGATTTCGTGTTTTTATTTATGATTAAGCTAATAATTAGTCCTTCCTTCATATATAATAGAGTCTCAAGGCAAAATACAAGTGTTTACGCACCAACTTGAACACAATAGTTGATTCAAGAAGAAAATACAACTCCTATAGTTTTGTGGTGTGATTGAGGGTTGTTGTGAGATACACCAGCTGGGGATTTCAAGTTTTATCTACTTCCTAAGGTATTTAAATCATGTTATTAGTTGTGCTTAAGGTTAATCATGTGCTTTTTGAGTTAAAAGCTTCAAGATAGTAATTGACATGGCATAAGGAATCGTTATCTTTTTTTTTGTGGGCTGTGTTGAGACTAAAACTGTGGTTTGTTGTGGCTGGAAATTGTTATAAATAGTTTGATTCTGTTGTGTCTGCTATTGTTAAGCTTATCTATATTCTAATTCAGTGGATTGAAGAAAATAACATGAAAAACAAGAGGTTGATGATAAAGGCTAAGGTGCTAGGTGTGTGGACTATTTTTGAAGATTATTCTTATGATGTTTTAGGATGAAAATGATATAATAAGCCTAAGTATGATGTTATATAATTTGTAGATAGATTCATGGAAAAACAATTGGATTAAATTATATTTTGTTAATTGTAAGTCGAGCTTGCCGCTCAAAATAGTTGTTGAAGTAATCAGAGAGCTTATTGTGAATTATATTATTATTGTTGTTTAGGCTGTTTGGTGACTTTTAGTAACTTATGCGATGTAGTAAAAACAGGGGAGGAGCTGTCCGTTTTCTTGTAGAATACTGGTTTTGAAATATGAGAGTTACAATGCTTATATGATGATGACGAAGTCGGGTTACTCATTGTAGACGTAAGAAGATCATAATGAGCTTAGTTGATGATTGGAGACAAGATTGAAAAGGTATGTTAAGGCTATGCCTTCTTTCCTTTTGGCATGATCCATATGATACAACGAAACGAGCAAGCATGCCACTTTCATGAATGATTCTATTCCTAGAAGTACTAGGATTACCTATGTTCTTGATTTCCTATATGTCCTACTATCATATCGTTTGCTCATGGGTATCATGACATTCCGAGAGATCTTATTGACTTATTTTATTATGCATTGCATTCATTTATACATGTATATTAACCCATGACCAAATGACGTTATATACGCGTATAGTATATGTATATGGGATATGGGGAAAAGGTTATGGCATTATATATGTACCACCACCTGATCAGTTGGTATACGTTGATGATTTCACCCACAGTGGCTGAGATGATATGACGGGATGCCCTCGGAGGCTTGATGATGTTATGTACGCATATACCTATGCATGGTATGGCATTTATATGCAC
The DNA here is from genome assembly GCA_000715115.1 of Nicotiana otophora. Classification (NCBI taxonomy): domain Eukaryota; kingdom Viridiplantae; phylum Streptophyta; class Magnoliopsida; order Solanales; family Solanaceae; genus Nicotiana; species Nicotiana otophora. The sequence goes on from AWOL01S0006000.1 coordinate 421,435, forward strand.
ATGCATGACATTATAAATTTTTCATGATTCACAGAGCTATTCAGAATTACAGGTTAAGTTCTTTACTCCATGTTTCTTTCATATTTTCTATATACTACTGTCATGCCTTACATACTCGGTACTTTATATGTATTGGCGTCCCTTTTGCTTGGGGATGCTGTGTTTCATGCCCGCAGGTCTCGATAGGCAGGTTGAGAGTCCTCCTAGTAGGCTATGAGCTCAGCGGAAGATGTTGGTGCACTCCACTTGCTCCGGAGTTGCCTATTTGGTCAGTATGATTTGGACATGTATTAATTGGTATGGCGGGGCCCTGTCCTAACCTTTATGATGTTTATGTACTCTTAGAGACTTGTAGACATATGTCATGTATAGAGATAATTGTATGGCCTTTCCGGCCTATGTTTTGAGTGTACAAATGATCATGTTGATCTTATAGGCCTGTATGTCACATGTATAAGCTTCTATATCATGTTGGGTCATCCCATGTCGAGTATTCTATTATTTTTAATTCTAGTTACCTCATGACGGCCTTTCAGGTTCATTTACTCATGATAGTGTGATAAGAAGGATACGTTACATTGGTACTCGGTTGAGTTAGGCACCGGGTGCCCGTCGCGGACCTACGGTTTGGGTCATGACAAAATTGGTATCAAAGTAGTTCTGTCCTAGGGAGTCTACAAGTCGTGTCTAGTAGAGTGTTGTTTATGGGTGTGCTATGCACTATACTTATAAGCAGGAGGCTACAGGGCATTTAGAACTGTCACTCTTTCTTCTTACTCTAGATCGTGTGGTAGAGCTCAGTTGTAAGAATTCAAACTTCTAAATTTTATTTTATTCGTAATACAACGATATCTATTTCTAGAAAGACAATTGGTAAGAGATTGAATGTGTCTATGGAAGAGTTGAGTCAGAGGAACTCGATTTTGCATCATGCTTATAATGAGTAAATGTGAGATCTTTAGCAGATCATGTGTGTACTAATATGTGTAAGCTTCTTGATAAGGAGCCCTAAGGCAAGAATATCTATCCACCTATATGGTAAAAACAAATAAGAGAATTAGAAGGTAGATACAATTTTCGGCAAGTAAAAGAAGCAAGATGAAGAAGGGCACGAGGTACCTAGTTAATGAAGATTATCAGTATTTGCAATTCAGACAGAGAAATACAAGCATTATGAGTTACTTTCAACAGTAATATAGTTATATACAATTGGCCACACTCATCTTAATTATTCCCTATGGGAGCTAGCAGATATAGTTTAAGAGAAGGATAGGATATCAAGATCCAGCTGGGGTTAGAGTAAACCAAACATGGTGGATGGATTGTTATCATTAGCTAACATTTCCGAAGATAGTGCAAATTTGGTAATAGATCTCCTTGTGAGATACCCAGATGGTGCAATCTAGAATAGTACAGTCAGATATGAATACTAGAATGTTCAAAAATTTCAAAAGATAGGCAGTGGAATCGTAGAAGGGATAAATATTTACCTTAGTATGACTCCTGCCCCGAGTAAAAAAAAAGAGAATGTTAGGCATTTCGAAGCGCCAGTGAGATGAATCAAGGGGAGCTAAAAGTGAAAGAATGTTTAGTTGAAGTTTTCAGAATAAAGTGATAGACAAAAATATTATCCGGAGAATAAGAAGAGAGTAAATGAAGCATCATGAGTAAGATGTGATATATAGGTAATAACGGTAAATCAAAATATGACACGATGACAGAGTGTATAGTCAAGTGAAGGGAAAAGACAAGAGGAGACATGCCTTGAAACAATAGATGAGTATAATCCATAACGTCATATCCTTCTTTCGAGAAATAAGTTGGTGACTCCAACGTGATTACCAGAAGGAAACGTTAGACCCCTGGAGTAATAGAAATTAGTATGAGCTGGTGAACAAGATAAAATGAATATGAATTAGGGACCGAATGATTTGAAAATAACCGTCATCATGAGAATTTTAGAGATCACATTCCGGCGATAATAGAATGGACAACAGAATAATAACCTTTAAAGGTCATTCAGGAAGATGCTTCCCTAAAGCGAGCACTGTGAGCAAAGTTAAGCTTAAAGGACTAAGTTTCCCAGTTACACTAGGTGTCACCCTCGTGCATAAGAACTTTAGTTATCCTTGGTACAGAAGGGTTACCACAAGGCGGGTAAGATGTCAGTAAAGATGTGAAAATACGCCAAAGATGAAGAGCTAACTATGGAATATTAAAGAAAGAATGCGGTAAAAAGGTGAAAGGAATGAGATTGCATTTATTCAGATCCTACAGATATGATACGACTCCAGAACATTATGCAAGCATGACGTTGGGAAGAGGCAGTAAGGGTTCCGTAACAGATGATACTGATAAATAAGTGGGAATGAACACTCAATACATAAGGAGCCAGTACAAGAGGTAAGTTAAGACAAAGGACATAACCCAAGAGGAGTTACGCAGAATATAGATATGAGAATAGACCAACAAGTAGTTAGTAGTTGATTCACGAAGAGTCTAGTTATGGCTACACAAGAAGATACAGACAAAGCAGTAGATTGGGCAAAATAAACATAGTGAAACCCAACATAGGGAATTCAATCTCGCAAATATAATGACATCGTGATCCTTGAGAAATATTCAGATAGGAGTTGGGGTTGTTAAAGGTACCGTATAAGTGTTACAAAAATAATAGACGGTGCCACTGAAAAGAGAGCTAAAAATTTCAGTTTAGAAACAACACTACAAGCACAAGGGCGCATAGGTAAATAACTAAGGATAATTATAGGCGAGTAAGAACATCAAAAATTCTTCGGGTATACGATATAATAAGCTCGCAACTTTATAGGATTCAAAGGGTCTCCCTTAAGTACTACAAAGAAAGACTAGCTGAGGAAAAAAGAAAGAAGGCTTCAACTTAAGCATAATGACATAAAGAAGAAATGGTCTTGTAACAACAGTATCACTACGATATTGTATGTACTTCATAAGAAAGTGACACCTATCGTGGCTAATGAATGGGAAAAAAAATATCAAAAGGTGATATTTGAGATCATATGAGTTATAGGAAATTCCAGTATTCGTGGGCAATGAAATATGCCATGTATTCATGCAACAAGTGACAGAATGACCACGAAAAATAACTGCTTATGTGCAAAGGTAACTGAGAAGGCATGAAAGGAAATCTATGGTACTAGCAAGTTAAAGAAAAGTTACGAGTAGCATGAATAGATATGTGTAGGTCGCAAGCTAAAGTATCGTAGAGCGACAAGGGTTTAGGTAGATAGGAGTAAGGATAAGTAAATATGAGTGAGAAGGTGACAAGAATAGGTAAGGCCTGGGATTAAGCCCATCAAAATAAGAGAGCTGATAGTTTCCGTAAGTTATAGAAAGCTTAGTATAGCTTGAATTGACTCGGAGGAGTCTAAGACTAGGAGCAATTTGAAGAGATGAAATGCTGCACTGGTAGTGGAATAAGGGTGTAATTGTGATAGATAAGAGGATGATGTTTAGGCCTTTGATTGAGTAATGATTTTGAGAAAAAAAAGATTTCATAAATTGCACTGGATTAGAACCCATATGATGAATCACGTTGGGATGCTATGAAATACGGTTTTTGAAGTATAATATTGTCCCTAGGTGGATCAGGAAAGTCACTTTAGATGTTCCCCGATGAGACGTGAGCCCTAGTGAGAATGTATTACGTAAGAGGTCTCAGGTTATCAGTGGTAGATATAGATCAACATTAAGGTGAATCAACAATAAATGGATAAAAATTCCAAAGTATAAGAGGAGGTTATGATGCCATTCTTTAGATGAACAGTAATAAGGAAGCATTAAATGATTAGATTTATACATATGAGATAAGCAGTGAAAGAGAAACTTGGAATTGGGTAGCAGACCTCGGTAATAATAAACTGAAGTAAGTGTTATAGTACGGTATGACCTACCTAAATGCACTAAAGCCATAATGACAGATAACTAAGGCTAGGAAACAAAATATAGCAATAATGGTACATTCAACAAAGTACAAAGTGAAAAACTTCAGTATACCTATAGCTCAGAGGGACAACTGGTCGTAGTCCTGTATATGTTCACAAAGTGAAGCCTAGAGATTGGCTAAAAGCTGAAGGAAAATGAGAGACGAGTCGCAGAGGCGCACATACAAGGACAAAGTCGTATAGACTACATGATAGAAGGTAACAATAGTTACAATATTGGAAGAATTCTGACCACAAGTCGTGGTTTTGAGAAAGAGGCCTGGGGGGGGGGATGCCCTTGCCTTTGGATTTATTCATAGAACAGTTACCTAGATGGAAAGGGACAATATTAAAGTATTCATAAGAGCCATAGGTTATGAGAATAATAAGCGCATCAGTCAACATTCGAGGACGAATATTCCAAAGGGGGGAATGATATTACACCCCATGTTTTTGTATGTGAAAGTACGTCGTAAGTCAATTGATGTAAACTTGAAAATGAGATCCTCTTTGAAAGTATATAAAGTGATTTATTAATGTTAAATCCTATTTTTGCAAGACTTTAATAGTTATCATTCGGGTACAAATGTTTCTAGGGGACATGTTGTTACACCCCGTACTTTAGATGTCATTGTCATTATAGGATTATCTAATGTAAGCTCAAAAAGGACGAAATCCTTCTACAAGGATAAGAAAGGTTTACCGAAGTCTTATGTAAGTTAAGATGAATATGAGACTTATTAATCATGATTTAAATGAGTTTAAAGTCATGATATGACTATATATGATGTTTGGATATGAAATATAAAGTTTGGGAAAAATCGAATTTAAGTTGCGGAAAACGACGACTAAGGATTTACCTTGTAATGAAGCCTTTTGAGAAATACATTTTGTAAGCTTTATGATGTATTTTTAGGACATATTATATATAAAATTTAAGATGTTTGAATCTAGTTTCTAACTTATTTAACCGTTCATCGATATGATATCGGAGTAGAGAGATATTCGCGTTTTCACGAGACTGCGCACGCAGTACCCATGGGACCCACAAAGTCGGGGAAAACTTTCAGCTTGTATTAGAGTCAATTTTCTGTCGTTTTAACTCATTTTACTGGTCCAAAATAGTTCATAAATCCTCCTAAATGCTCTCCAATGGTTCCTCCATGATTCTAGGGTGAGAACCTAAGATGAAAACATGAATCCAATGCTAGACATCACGTGGTACTTGCTAGATCGTAGTTCTTCGTCTTGTGACTGTTTTGGAGGGTTCTTAAAAGGTAAGTAACCTCAGATGTCGTGTTGCTATTTATGATTAAGCTTTGAATCAGTCCCTCCTTCATATATATTAGAGTCTCAAGGCGAAATACAAGTGTTTACACGCCAACTTGAACACAAAAGTTGATTCAAGAAGAGAATACAACTCCTATAGTGTTGTGGTGTGATTGAGGGTTGTTGTGAGCTACACAAGCTGAGGATTTCAAGTTGTATCTACTTCCTAAGGTATGTAAATCATGTTCTTGGTTGTTCTTAAGGTTAATCATGTGTTGTTTGAGTTAAAATCTTCAAGATAGTAATTGACATGGCATAACAAAGCGTTATCTTTTTTTTTGTGGGTTGTGTTGAGGCTAAAAATATGGTTTGTTATGGCTGGAAATTGTTATAAATAGTTTTATTCTGTTGTGTCTGCTATTGTTAAGCTTATCTATGTTCTAATTCAGTGGATTGAAGAAGATAACATGAAAAACAAGAGGTTGATGATAAAGGTTAAGGTACTAGGCGTGTGGACTATGTTTGAAGATTATTCTTATGATGTTTTAGGATGAAAATGATATAATAAGCATAAGTATGATGTTATATTATTTGTAGGAAGATTCATGGAAAAACAATTGGATTAAATTATATTTTGTTAACTGTAAATCGAGTTTGCCGCTCAAAATGGTTGTTGAAGTAATCAGAGAGCTTATTGTGAATTATATTATTGTTGTTTGGGTTGTTTGGTGACTTTTAGTAACTTATGGAATGTAGTAAAAACATGGGAGGTGCTGTCCGTTTTCTTGTAGAATATTAGTTTTTAAATATGAGAGTTGCAATGCTTATATGATGACGACGAAGTCGGGTTACTCATTGTAGACATAAGAAGATCATATTGAGCTTGGTTGACGATTGGAGAGAAGATTGCAAAGGGATGTTAAGGATATCCCTTCTTTCCTTTTGGCATGATCCATATGATACAATGAAACAAGCAAGCATGCCACTTTCACGAATGATTCTATTCCTAGAAGTACTAAGGTTACCTATGTTCTTGATTCCCCATATGTCCTACTATCATATCATCTATTCATGGGTCTCATGACATTCCGAGAGATCGTATTGACTTATTTCATTATGCATTACATTCATTTATATATGTATATTGATCCATGACCAGATGGCGTTATATACGCATATTGCATATGTATATGGGATATGGGGAAAAGGTAATGGCGTTATATACGCACCACCACCTAATCAGCTGGTATACGTTGATGATTTCGCCCACAGTGGCTGAGATGATATGATGGGATGCCTTCAGAGGCTTGATCATGTTATGTACGCATATACCTATGCATGGTATGGCATTTATACGCACATGCATGACATTATAAATTTTTCATGATTCACAAAGCTATTCAGAATTACAGGTTGAGTTCTTCTCTCCATGTTTTTTTATGTCTTTTATATACTACTGTCATGCCTTACATACTCGGTACTTTATATGTATTGGCATTCCTTTTGCCTGGGGATGCTGAGTTTTATGCCCGTAGGTCCCGATAGACAGGTTTAGAGTCCTCCTAGTAGGCTATCAGCTTAGTGGAAGATGTTGCTACACTCTACTTGCTCCAGAGTTGCCTATTTGGTCACTATGATTGGACATGTATTGATTAGTATGGCGGGGCCCTGTCCCAACCTTTATGATATTTATGTACTCTTAGAGGCTTGTAGACATATGTCATGTATATAGATGATTGTATGGCCTTTTCGGCCTATGTTTTGAGTGTACAAATGATCATGTCGGCCTTATAGATAGTATGCAAGTCTAACCAGTCTTTGGTCAAAGATTGACCATTTTCCGACCGAAATCGGTCAGAAATTTCAACTGTGTCAGATAAAGCAAACTTTCTTTTTGTGGGACCACATAAACCGACCGACACCGGTTGGTATTCTTATTTACAATTTTTTATTTGATATTTTCAACCATTTTACTTTGTTTCCGACCGATTTCGGTCGGTATTTCTTTTCGATCAATGTCGGTCGGAATGCCTTGGACGAGATTTGGTAGTTTTCTAGTAGTGTTATGGGTATACTGGGCCCAAAAGTTATATTTTCCAACACTTATCTATACCTGGTGTTTCCAATATCAACTTAATATGATTAAGTGATTTGATGAAGTAAAATTATATATTCATTAACCATGATTAAGTGAGAAATATTTATATGCAAATATGTGTAATGCTTTCATTGGTTTGATGTAAACATTAGTTTTTACCCTTTGAGCTCTGTTATGCCACAGAACAAGTAATATGAAATTGTAACCATTAATTTTAGTTGTCCAAAGATTACATGTAGTAGTACTACAACGTTTCAATAGAAATCAAATGTTGTATTACTAATATAGAGTAACATATGAGTTTTATACGGAGATCAACTTTTCTATTAAACCGAAAAATCTTTAACGATTAGCTAATTAGAAATTCCATTTTGTTAAGTTTAGAATTTTAATAATGATTAATAATCTAAAAGAAGCCTTGATTAATAACATATCTTTGTATGCAGATTTGGAAAGAAGATCCTACTCAACGGCTATGTATTTTGAACTTTGCTTTACATGAAAAATGAATCAATTAGTCAAAGAACAGAGAAGGAAAGTCAATCAGTTAGCCTTGTCAAAGATTCTCAAGCGAGCAAGAATGGGAAGAGAGCTAATCAAGGCCAAAGATCAAATCCAGAAGATTCTGCAGAAGCTCAAATCAAGGAGGAATGAAGGAAGCAACTCGTCAAGATTAAGGATGAATCTAGCTACCATTTCAAGCTAGATTCATGAGGCTACCCTTGGGTCTTTCTCTTAGATGTATATGCCTCACAAGGAAAGGACTCCTAGAATTGCTGCAATACAATTCCAGAAGACAAGGAAACAGAAGACTCATCAAGCTATAAAGGAAGAAACAGAAAAACATTCAACGCACACAACTACATCATCTGTTTCTAAGCCTTTATAGTTCTTAGTATAAACAGTATTCCTGAGTCTACAAGTGTCATAAAAGATAGGATGAGTTAGAACACAAAATGAGAGTTGTGTCAACATTTGAAGGAATCACTGTCATTGTATATCGTTGGTGGTGAACGTACTAAAACCATCATTGTTGGAAACATTCATCAAAGATCTAAGAGAACCCTTGTAACCCAAGAAAACTGGACATAGGTACCACACAAGTACTGAACCAGTATAAAAACTATTGTGTCTTCTTTACCTTTCTGTGCATTTAGTTTATCTCTACTGAAATAAATTACTACGCAAAGTCTAGTGGACTAAATTCATACTTAGTCAACTAAGATTTTTTAGTTGATTACAATTCACCCCTCCCCCCCCCCCTTGTACTTTCAATTGGTATCAGAGCAGGACTCACAAATATTGCTTGACAGCAAGTGAGGAAAGGATCATGGCATCAAATACAGTCGTTGGAGCAGTATTGCAAGAAGGAACATCTCAAGTACAACCCCCGTACTTCAATGGACAACACTTCTCTCACTCTAAAGTGCGCATGGAGACCTACACTATGGCCTATGACATTAATGTTTTTCGTGTGATCAAAAAGGGAAATCTTTCAATTCCGCCAAAGAAGGATGGGAACAGTCAAATCACAATATCATCCGATCCTCTTGATTTATATGATTATACTGAAGAACAATCAGTCGTTATTCAAGTGAATCCCAAGGCAAAAATATCTGTTGTACAATGCTATCAGATGGGAAGAATACAAAAAAAATATCAAGCTGTGAAATTGCAAAGGAAATGTGGAATAAGTTAGAAGTCACATATGAAGGAACTAACAAAGTAAAAGAAACAAACATAAATCTCCTAGTTCGAGATTATGAATTGTTTCAAATGAAGGATGGAGAATGAATGGAGGAAATATTTTCTAGGTTCAGCAAAATCATTGGAGATCTAAAATCATTTGGTAGACCAATCAAGAGTGGGGAACAAGTTAGAAAATTCTGATAAGTCTTCTCACAATCTGGCAACCCAAAGTCATTGCACTAGAATGTCAGGATCTTGACAAAATGTCCTATGATGAACTTAGAGGTGATCTAATTGCATTTGAGAAAACACACTTAGTGTAACGATCCGGGCGATCGTTTTGAGTATCATAACCCTGGTTTCCCATTTACTGCTCAATTTATGCTTTACATTTGTTATGTGACTTGTCGGGGTAATTGGTTCGGGTCCAATGAAGTTTTTGAATGATTTGGAACACCTAGTTCCAAGGTTTCAAAATTTAGTTGAAAAGGTTGACGAGATGTTGACGTATGTGTAATGACCCGGAGAATTTTCGCTAAGGAAATTAAGGTTTTGTAGTGTCGAGAGCTCGGACTTTTTGGGTTGAACAATGCACTGGGAAGTAAGAGAAATATTTTGGTGGAAAAAGCGCATTTTTGTGGTCCATTATGTGACCGCATAATCACTCTGTGGGCCACAGAAGTGAGGCAGACGAGGGACAGTTTGGATGAAATCTGCGGTCACTATGTGACCACAGAATAGGGATGCGGGCCACATAGTGACCGCATATACAGACAGATATTTGCCAGTATTGGACACTGATTATGCGACCGATATGCGATCCACATAACCATTATGCGGTCGCATATGCGACCGCAGAACCTGTTCCGGAGCTTCATTTTTCTGGATTTATAAATCCGACCTCATTCTTATAAAACACTATTGGGGGTCATTTTAAAGGGTTTCATCTGATATTTTAGAGAGAGGTGATAGCATTTTAGAGAGAGAAAGTGAAGACTTAGTCATTTATCCATCAATTTCTTGTTCAAGGTTTGAAGATTTCACAAGGAGCTTGCTAGGGCTTCAAAGAGGTAAGAATTTCTTTCCTCAATTCTTCAATTTCGGGTTTGGAGTAAAGATGGGTGATTAATAAGTATGATTCTTGGGTGTAAGCGTATTATGTATACATACCAATAAGGTTGTGGAAAGATTGTTAAGTTCAAATGGGTAAAGATTGGGTTGAAAATGGTAGAAATCTTCATAGACTTTAATTGAAGATTTGAGATTCGAGTTGATGTCGGATTTTGGTGAAATATATATGGTTGGACTCGTGGTTAGATGGGGTTCATATTCTGTAACTTCTGTTGGGTTCCAAGACGTGGTCCCCACGGGCAATTTTGAGTTAATTTCAGAATTTTCGTTAAAATGTTGATTTTGTTAATTAGATGAGTCTATTATTATTGTACTTATGATATGTAATTGTTTTTGGCTAGATTTGGGCCATTCGGAGCCGGATATTCTTGGGAAAGGCATTGTGACCGATTGATTGAGCTTGGTTCGAGGTAAGTGGTTTGCCTAACTTCGTGTGGGGGAAATCCCTTTAAGATTTGGAACTATTGTGCTATATGAGCGCCGTGTACGTGAGGTGACGAGTACGTACACGGGCTAGTTGTGGAAAAACCCAATTTTCTTACTGAGCAGCAACATATTTTCCTGTTATTTTGAGTTATTCCATTTTAATGAGTACTAATCTATTTTCATTCTTAATTGAGTTATTCCAATATATGTAGCTATCATGTTTAGTCTAATACAACATGTCTACGTGTCTTAATTGTTTATGTGAATTATGTGCAGCATGCTTAATGAATTTCCTGCTTCTTCTGTGACTGGTACTTAGTCTAAATTATGAGAATTTCGTGATGTAGTTGTATTTCTATCATTCGCGCTGCATATTTACTTTGGGACTACGGAACGGTATTCTGGGAGATCCCCTTGTCTTGCATATTTACTTTGGGACTATGGAACGGTATTCCGGGAGATCCCCCTGCATATTTATTTTGGGACTACGGAACGGTATTCCGAGAGATCCCCCTGCACATTTATTTTGGGACTACAGAACGGTATTTTCGGAGATCCCCCTGCACATTTACATTTGGGACTACGAGACGGTATCTCAGGAGATCCCCTGTTGTGTTTCTGTGTACTGAGCTGTTACCTTCTATGATTTCATTATTGTTCAATTTCAGCATTTATTTTATTGTGGTATTACACTCTATATTATTTTATTATTTATTTACCAGTAGGGCCCTGACCTGACCGCGTCACTACTCGATCGAGGTTAGGCTTAGCACTTACTGGGTACCAATTGTGGTGTACTCATGCTACTCTTTGCACGCGTTTTTCGTGTGTAGATCCAGGTGCACCTTATCATCCACACTATTAGTGATCCAGGACAGCTTTGGAGACTTCAAGGTATATCTGTCGCGTTCGCAGACCTCAGAGTCCCCTTCTACTCTTTCTCATATCCATTATCTTCTGTATTTTTCCTTGTTAGACTCTGATGTATAGAGACACTAGATTTTTTCTTCTATAGTTTGTGATTCACGATGTTCCGGGTTTTGGTATTTGCTGTGTATTTTTGAACGGTTAGGTGTTAAAATTATGTTTTCATTTCCTTTTTCCACAAATATTAGGCTTACCTAGTCATAGAGACTAAGTGCCGTCACGACGTTATACGGAGGGGAAATTTGGGTCGTGATACTTAGACAAGCATGTTCAACAAGAAAAGAAGACAGTTGCACTCAAAACAACTGTGGCTGAATCAGAAAATGAAGAAGAAGAGGAAGGAGGATAACAAGATGAAAACATAGCTATGCTCTCCAAAGTTGTAACAAGCATGATGAGGAAAAACAGAAATAGTAGGAGAGGTAAATCAAACTTCAGAAAAGGGAAGATGAACAATAATAATGATAAAAATGATTGAAGATGCTACGAGTGTGGAAAACATGGAAACATTCAAGTCGATTGCCCTGATATATGACTGGTGACAAACAACTATTCAAAACGTTCACCAAACTAGATGGAGGAACAGTCACCTTTGGAGATAAATCAAAAGGAAATGTAATTAGAGTTGGAAGAGTTCCCCTCAGCTCAACATGTGATGTAGACGAAGTGTACCTGGTTGATGAACTTGGTTACAATTTTCTCAGTATCAATCAACTATGTGACAATGACTACGAGATTCGTTTAAAAAAAACATGGTTGGTTCATTGAAGACGAATAGGTAAAATTATTTTCTATGGAAATAGGGACAGAAATATCTATACTATCAGTAACTTAGATTGTCTTGGTAATCAAATCAATCTAGCTTCTATGATTGATGATACTTGGTTATGATATAGAAAACTTGGTCATGCCAGCATTCATACTATTCATAAACTTTCCAAAAATGATCTTGTCATTGGTCTTCCAAAACTAGATTTTTTGAAAGATCAAATTTGTGATGCATGTCAACTAGGAAAACAAACCAGGCCCTCTTTTAAAGTTAAAAACATTGTCTCTACTACAAAGCCTCTTCAACTCCTGCATATGGACCTTTTTGGTTCCACTAGAACTGCTAGCATAAGTAGTAGAAAATATGCTTTTGTTATAGTAGATAATTTTTCTCGATTCACCTGGGTTATCTTTCTAAGTCATAAAGATGAGGCATTAAGGAATTTTAAAGTCTTTTGCAAGAAGGTGCATCGGGAAAAAGGTTACTACATATCCTCCATAAGAAGAGATCATGGAGGAGAATTTGAAAGCAAAGCATTTAAAAACTTCTACAATGATCAAGGGATCTCTCACAATATTTCATCTCTAAGATCACCGCAACAAAATGGAGCGGTAGAACGTAAAAATAGAACCTTGCAAGATATGGCAAGAACCATGATTGGGGAAAATTCTCTCATACACCACTTCTGGGCAGAAGCTGTAAGCACAACATGTCACATCATCAACAAATGTCTAATTCTAACTATTCTCAAGAAGACTCCATATGAACTATGGAGAGAAAAAAGACCCAACATCAGTTATTTTCATCCTTTTGGCTGCAAATGCTTCATACATAACAATGAAAAAGACAATCTTGGTAAGTTTGATCCCAAAAGCAATGAAGGTATTTCTCTTGGATACTTTCCCTCTAGTAGAGCATATAGGGTTTTTAATAAGCGCACTTTATCTATTGAAGAATCTATACATGTCATTTTGGTGGACATTATCCCTCGCTTAAGGAATGAATAACTTCCTGAAGATGAGGAAATATCCATAGTTCCAAAGTCTATCAATACAGGTAAGAACACTCTTGATGAAGTAACTAATCAGCAAGATCGGTCGACTAACAGTCCTACAGAAAACCAAGGATCTTCTACAACTCATCCAATAAATTCTATTGAAAATGAGCCAATATTAGTTGCTCCAAATGAATGGAAAAGTAAGCATGAATATCCACATAAGTACACCATTAGAGACCCTCAGGAGGGAATGTAAACTAGAAGATCACTAAAGCACACATCGAACGTTGCTCTCATATCCCAGTTCGAACCAAAAAAGGTGGATGAGGCACTTGGGGACAAAAGTTGGATAACTGCAATGATGGAAGATCTTGATCAATTTGAGAAAAATAAGGTATGGGAACTCATTCCTAAACCACCAAATGCATCCATTGTTGGAACAAAATGGGTGTACAAAAATAAGTTGAATGAATCTGGACAAGTTGTGCGAAATAAAGCTAGACAAGAGGGAATTGATTACGAGGAGACCTTCGCACCTGTTTCCAGGTTAGAATCAATTCGCATTCTATTAGCCTATGCTGCTCACAAATATTTTAGACTATTTCAGATGGATGTGAAAGATGCTTTCTTAAATGGGTTCATCTATGAGGAAGTATTTGTTAAGCAACCTCCACGATATGTAAATAAATCATTTCCAAATCATGTCTACAAATTATCCAAAGCATTGTACGGTCTAAAGCAAGCTCCTAGAGCTTGGTATGAAAGGCTGAGCTCATTTTTAGTCGAACATGGATTTGACAGAGGCAATATTGATACTACTCTTTTTATCAAACGATCATCTCTAGGTAATTAAATTGTACAAATATACATAAATGATATTATGTTTGGCAGCACTAACCCTGTCTTGTGCAAGGATTTTTCAAACATCATGAAAAGGGAATTTGAAATGAGTATGATGGGGGAACTAACTTTCTTCCTGGGGCTTCAAATCAAGCAAGTACAGAAAGGGATATTTATTAGTCAAACAAAATACACAAAAGAACTCATCAAAAAATTTGGCATGTCTAACACGAAGGCCATAGGAACACTTATGAGTCCATCAACTACCTTGGATGAAGATAAAAATGGTAAGAATGTTAATGAAATAATGTATCGTGGTATGATTGGCTCCCTACTCTATCTTACAGCTAGTCGACCAAATGTTATGTTCAGCATTTGCAAATGTGCAAGATATCAGTCAGCTCCTAAAGAATCCCACTTGCATGTTATTAAATGTATTATCAGAAATTTTATAGGGACAGTCGACTATGGATTATGGTATGAAAGTTTAGATAATTTTGATCTTAAAGGTTTTTCAGATGCAGATTTTGCAGGAGATAAAATTTATAGGAAAAGCACAAGTGGAATGTGCCAGTTACTTGGAAAATCTCTTATATCCTGGCACAGCAAGAAACAAAGTTGTGTAGCCCTATCTAATACTGAAGCGGAATATTTGGCAGTAGGCAACTACTGCATACAAGTACTATGGATTATGCATCAACTATTAGATTATGATTTACGTCTTAACTGTGTTCCTATTATGTGTGATAATACTAGTGCTATTTGTCTATCAAAAAATTTTGTGCATCATTCTAGGGCTAAGCATATTAAGATTAAGCATTATTTTATATGTGATCATGTTTCTAAAGGTGATATTGTGTTAGAATTTGTAAATACTGAAAATCAGTTAGCGTATATTTTTACAAAACCTTTGCTTGAAGAAAGATTTTGTTTCCTTCGTAACAAAATAGGTATTTGTACAATTCCCGTATAACTATGTTTAATGTTTTCCTTAATTGCCTTATTCTAATTTTTGTCCATATATGTTTTCGTAATTTTCGCCCCAAAAATCTTTTAAGTACTTGATTAGTTGGTACATGTATTAATTGTTAATTGACGGCGGGCTCGCAAAAGGCAACTTTTTAGTTGTCCTTCACACGTCTCTCCAAGAATCGAGGCATCCTCTCTAACACTTCTTAACCCCTTCTCCCTCGATCATATCTCCCATTCTCTCAAAGAAACTCAATCTCTATCTCTCTGTTTTCTTTTACTCATGGCCAAAACCAAACCCTCTCCTTCCTCCTCCATACCCAGTAGAAGCCATCGATTCAAGAAGAACAAAGATGATCCTGTTGATATAGAATCCGCAGAAAGCACAGACCATCTACTGACGAATGAAGATTCCAGTGACTCTTAAGAAGACATTCTCATCTCCCAAACGAAGGCAGGAAAACGACCAATGGAGTCCTTCCCTAAACAATCTTCTCAGAAAAAGGGAAAACCTGAAAGTGTAGAGTTTGGCCCTGAAGACAAGATGAACTTCTATGGCCCTGAAGACAAGATGAACTTCTATGGCCCAGAAGATAAGGTTAGGTTTGTTGCCTTCAAAGGAAAGTCGATTGCTTTTGGCCGCACTGTAAGTTTAAAGTCTGTGTAAAACTCTCGCTGTGATGTTATGTCTTTTTCGAGACTCAAAAACTTGTCACTCTATTTGCTACAATTGGTGATACTGTCTATGAAGAGCATGTATATATGTTTTATGCAAATCTGTTTGTGAGTGATAAAGATGATCTAGAATCCATGATTTTAGGAACTCGTATCATTCTTGACTCTTATCAGTTTGAGAAAATCTTTGCAATAAAATTTGTTGTTTACAATATTTTGTGCAACACTCTTGGCCAGATAATTTTGAAGTGTCGTCTAAGGAAGCCAAGAGCACCAGATATAAGCCCAAAAATTTTGAAATTTGAACACCGTATCCTAGCCCACATTATTTCTACCACTTTGCTACCCTGTAATGGTTCACTGAGTACACTGTCTCTCAGAGATGTATTTGTTCGGTATTGTTTGGTAAATGGTAAAGCTATCAACTAGTTTGCCTGAGTACGTCAGTACATGCTTGAAATCATCAAGGATGTTTCATCTTTTGCGAACAGTGTTTCCTATTGTTTACTAATCTATCACATCTTGAAAGTTATGAAAGTGGATCTGTCTCTCTATGCTCCTAAAACTATCTCCAGCACCTATGACAAAACTGCCTTTGCCATGATGGGCTATACCTTGATTGAGGGAATATGGCTTAAGAAAGACGAAGCACCGGAGTTCATCCCTCCTCAGAGCACTAGGGGGATCAAATTTGAAGCCAGCAAATCCTCTTCCTCAGATCAGTTGCTGCTGATGCAACAAAACATTGCAGGTATCAAGGAGTTACTAACCTCTATACACGAGCAAGTGGACAATATCAAGGCAGTAACTAAGGAAACTGGAGCAGATGTGGCTAAGCTAAGGATCACTCTCCAAGCCACAAGGAGGCAAGGGATCAAGGCCATGCAGGATGTAACTGAGAAGCTGACCAAAGTCACCAAAGATATTAATACTTCTTATGACAATTTCTGCACTAAAGTGATCAACACGTTGAAGTATTTCCTTGGAAGGAATTAAGTGTCTGTGATGCTTAGACAATCTTTTTATTTTGTTTTATGTGGTGGTAGTTAAAACTATTTCTTTTGGTTGTGTCTTATACGAGCATGTCAGTCGACTATGCTTAGTATAACTGCTTAGTTGTATATATTTTTTGCCTGCTTAACTAGTACTATTATTGCAAATTATTTTTCTTGCTCTTTTTGATTGATGTCAAAGGGGAAAAGAAAGAAAAAGAGTACAGGTACAAGATAGGGGGAGAAACACACAAGAACCAGCCTCAAGACAGGGGGAGCACACTTGAAAAAAGAAAGTACCCATAAATTAGTCAAACTCTTTTTAGATTATTGTCATCATCAAAAAGGGGGAGATTGTTAAATTTAGAATTTTAATAATGATCAATAATCTAAAAGAAGCCTTGATTAATGACATATCTTTGTATGCAGATTTGGAAAGAATATCCTACTCAACGGCTATGTATTTTGAACTTTGTTTTACATGGAAAATGAATCAATCAGTCAAAGAACAAAGAAGAAAAGTCAATCAGTTAGCCTTGTCAAAGATTCTCAAGCGAGCAAGAATGGGAAGAGAGCTAATCAAGGCCAAAGATCAAATCCAGAAGATTCTGCAGAAGCTCAAATCAAGGAGGAATGATGGAAGCAACTCGTCAAGATTAAGGATGAATCTAGCTACCATTTCAAGCTAGATTCATGAGGCTACCCTTGGGTCTTTCTCTTAGATGTATATGCCTCACAAGGAAAGGACTCCTAGAATTACTGCAGTACAATTCCAGAAGACAAGGAAATAGAAGACTCATCAAGCTATAAAGGAAAAAGTGGAAGAACATTCAACACACGCAACTACATCATATATTTCTAAGCCTTTAGTTCTTAGTACAAACACTGTATTTTTGAGTTTACAAGTGTCATAAAAGATAGGAAGAGTTAGAACACAAAATGAGAGTTGTGTCAACATTGGAAAGAATCATTGTCGATGTATATCATTTGGTGGTGAACGTACTAAAACCATCACTGATTTAAACATTCATCAAAGATCTAAGAGAACCCTTGTGACCCCAGGGAACTGGACGTAGGTACCATACTGGTACTGAACCAGTATTGTAACGACCCGACCTGTCGTTTTGAGTAATACAACCCCGTTTCCCCATTTACTGCTTAAAATGGGCTTTACAGTTGTTGTGTGACTTGTCGGGGCAATTGGTTCGGGTCCGGTGAGGTTTTGGAATGAATTGGAACACTTAGTTCCAAGGTTTAAAGCTTAAGTTAAAATAGTGATCGGATGTCGACTTATGTATAAACGGCCTCGGAATTTAATTCTGATAATTCCAATAGCTCTGTATGATGATTTTGGACTTAGGAGCATGTCTGGAAAATTATTTGGAGGTCCGTAGTGGAATTAGGCTTAAATGCCAAAAGTTAAATTTTTTGAAAGTTTGACCGGGGGTTTGACTTTTTGATATC
Organism: Nicotiana otophora; assembly: GCA_000715115.1. Lineage (NCBI taxonomy): Eukaryota > Viridiplantae > Streptophyta > Magnoliopsida > Solanales > Solanaceae > Nicotiana > Nicotiana otophora. Next base: position 439,643 of record AWOL01S0006000.1, read on the forward strand.
GGGGTCGAAATCCGATTCTGAAAATTTGAATACCTCCTTTATATTATTTATTACTTGTGTGCAAAATTTGAGGTCAATCGGACGTGAATTGATAGGTTCCGGAGTCGTTTGTAGAAACTAAACATTTCAAAGTTCATTAGGCTTGAATTGGGGTGTAATCATGGTTTTAGCGTTGTTTGAGGTGCTTTTAGGGTTTGACTAAGTCCGTATGATGTTTTAGAACTTGTCGGTATATTTGGTTGAGGTCCCGAGGGGCTCGGGTGAGTTCCGGGGGGGTTAACGGATCATTTTTTGCCTTGGTGAGATTGCTGATATCTGTTGCTGCATTTTTCTGATTTTCTCTTTCGCGTTCGTGAGTGGGCCCTCGCGTTCGCGAAGAGTGTTTTCTGAGTGTGAGGTCTTGTTCTTCGTGTTCGCAAAGGGGAGGACGCGAACGTGAATGCGAAGGTATGGTCTGTGTGTTCATCGCGAATGCGTGCGAGGTGTCGCGTTCTCAAAGAGGAGTGAGGCGATTGGGGACCCCGGGTTCTTGTTCTACGCGTTCGCGAGGTGGCGGTCGCGTTTGTGAAGGTTTGAGCTGGTAAAGCTTCGCGTTCGCGAAGCCGTGGTCGTGTTCGCATTCGCGAAGGGTAAGATTTGCAAAGCTTCGCGTTTGGGAAGCCACGATTGCGTTAGCGAAGAGTGAAATTTGTGGCCAGTCGAGTTGTGCTTCGCGAACACGAGGGACTTGTCGCGTTCGCGAAGAAGAGAGGCCTGGACAAAAAGTTTAAGTTCAGAAAATGGGACTTCGTCCCATTTTTCATTTTTAATGATTTGGAGCTCGGATTGAGGCGATTTTCAGAGAAAATAATGGGGTAAGTGTTCTTAACTCAATATTGGTTAAATTAACCGAATCCATGGTTGTTTTTATCATTTAATTGGTGAATTAAGTTGGAAAAGTTTAAAAATCCTCTTAGTTTAAATTGAGGATTTGAAGGCCGAGTTGTGGTCGGATTTGAGTAATTTTGGTATGGTTGGACTCGTGGTTGAATGGGGGTTCGAATTTTATAATTTTTACCGGATTCCGAGACGTGGACCCCATGGGTGATTTTTGGGGCGCAATTTCGGATTTTTGAAAAATATTAGTATTTTGATATGGAATTAATTTCTATAATTTTTGTGGGCTGAATCAAATTATTTTAACTAGATTCGAGCCGTTTGGAAGTTGATACGCGCATAATGGAATTTTTGGAGCATTGTTTAGCTTGCTCGGCATTGGATTTGGCTTGTTCGAGGTAAGTAACTCTTCTAATCTTGGAGTTGAGGGTATGAACCCTGAATATATGTATTTCATGAATTGTTGGGAGGTGACGCATATGCTAGGTGATGGGCATGTGGGCGTGCACTATAAAAATTGTGACATAATTGTTTCTGTGAAATTTTGTAGTTAAATGATCTTGGCATTTTCCATGCAATTTTATGAGTTAAAAGAAATTGAGCTGAAAAGCATATTAAAAATCATGTTGAGGCTATGTGCAGTATTATTAGGACCCATAGAGGTCATATTGTTGTGAAATATTTATTTTAAAATGAAAATTTATACTCAATCATATTCATTTCATTACATATCATATCTCAGTCTCTGTTGTTATTTATTGATACATAATATCATCATTTTTGGGCTATTCTCATGACATTGTGAGCCCATGAAAGAGAGACTGGAGAGATTGATGACTGAGGGAGGCCGAGGGCCTAATTGTGAGGATATTTTTTAGATCGGATTGCACGCCACAGCAGGACATGTTGGCTTTATATATATTATACTATTGCACGAGAGTTGGCCGTGCGGATCTATATATTATACTATTGCATGCGAGTTGGCCGTGCAGATCTATATATTATACTATTGCACGTGAGTTGACCGTGCAGCACGTGAGTTGGCCGTGCGGATCCAGATATTATTATAGCACGTGAGTTGGCCATGCAGATCCATACATTATTATAGCACGTGAGTTGGCCCCTGCGGATCCAGATATTATTATAGCACGTGAGTTGTCCGTGCAGCACGTGAGTTGTCTGTGCGTATCCAGATATGATATTATAGCATGTGAGTTGTCCGTGCTTATAGAGCTTGGGCTGTAGGAGCCACTCATGAGTCTGTACACCCCCAGTGAGCGCAGTCGACTATAAACAGGGATCGAGCTGCACGCCGCAGCAGGTATTGTATAGCGCTGAGTGATTGAGTGTGCTGAGCACAATGTGAGAGAATGCGAGACAATGAGATTGAGTATTCTGAGACTGTGAGTACATGAGTGCAATCTCTGAGATACATTGCATTGACATGCACACATGACATATATGCATAGAGATGTGTTTTTCTCATGTTGTACGGTATCACATTATTCATGATTTTTCACACATGTTGACAGATGGGCATAGTGATGCATTTGTTTTACACTAGTTATCTAGGAAAGAAAATGAAATATTTTATTTACTATTGAAATGATTTTTGGAAGAATTACTGTTCTCAAATTATTCATATTTTTGGCAACTTCGGCAAACGATTTGGGTTTTCACTGATGTATTTGAAAGGAAGAACTATTATTTTTGAAATCATGTTTCGGCTGAGCATTTTTATCTCTGTGTTTCTTCTGGTAATATTTGCTTTATGTTGTTATGGACTGTTGTGGACTAGTGGTTTTGGACCCGACCTTGGTAGAAGCTCGTCACTGCTTTCAACCTATAGCTAGGTTTGTTACTTACTCAGTGCATGGGGTCGGTTGTACTGATACTACACTTCTGCATATTGCGTGTAGATATTGGTTGTCGTTGTTGCTGTGCTCGATAGTTGCGGGATCTGAAGATGTACCTGCGTTCCTGTTGTAGCTGCCTCTTGTTCAGGGTAGCCTTAGATTTATAAAAGCTCTGTTTATGTATTATTCAAACAGACTATGTATTTATTTCATTTTCGCTTTGTACACTCTATTCTTAGAAGCTCATGATTTGTATTACCAGTTTTTGGGGAGATGTATTGGTTTTAGATATTTTCTTTTAATTAATTTTATTGGAATTTGATAGATGGAAATTGGCTTACCTAACGGGTTGGGTTAAGTGTCATCACGACTAGTGGGATTTTGGGTCGTGACAAGTATAAAAATTGTTGTGTCTTCTTTACCTTTCTGTTCATTTAGTTTATCTCTACTGAAATAAATCACTGCGCAAAGTCTAGTCGATTAAATTCATACTTAGTCAACTAAGATGTTTTAATTGGTTACAATTCACCCCCTCTTGTACTTTCACATTTCGTTTTATACCACGATAGTTGAATAAATGAGAAGTTTTAAGTGTAATCTTGATTTGGTGTATAGTTGATATTAGGTATGGAGTTTATTAACAAAGAAAGATTTTGAGATGTAGGCTATATGCATGTGCATACCGCATCGTACTCTAGTATTTACTGGTCTTTACGCTTTAGCATACCATGTCAATTCCTATAAGAATGTGTAATAGTATGCAGAAATATTAGAAGTGAACAGTTTTTTAATCTATGATTTACCCCAGGTTCAATATTTCAGCATAGGACAGTTACATCTCACAAAATGTTGAAATGACATGATTTCCTACTGAATTTTGTAGGAAAAGGGACAAAAAGTTAAGAGGAAATGATCTCCTATAACCATTTCTAGTTTGATTAGAAGAAAATGACTTATAAAGATTTAGTTTTGTAATTATAGTTCCTTTATGTTATTTTTTTTATTAATCTCTTGCCAAAAGAGTGATATAACTTAAACAACAATATATAGTGGACTACAAAACCAAATCTTCCCAAAAATAAGGTGATAGAATCTCTTCCGTGCGTGTTTGTGGTGGTGGTGGATGAAATGATCTCCATGTCCACTTACAATTTGATTTTTAGAAAATGACCTTACAAAGATCTCATGTGTTATTTTGTACTGATCTATAACTAAAATAACATTTGTGATGGATTAGAAAACCAAATCTCCCCATAGTTATCGAACAAACACAATGGGGGTCAGTATGGGGATGTCAAGAATCAGAATCAGAGATGCCTTGATTTGAGATGGATCAATCACATATGGATGCTACCCAGTTGAGCACAATTCACTAATTCAATCCCCTTTTACAGCCACAGAACTAATCTTTAAATAATCCACATCTTGATGTGATATAGCCCTTTTAATGTTAGTTGGGAAAGAAGGCACAGCTTCAGAGGCGGAGCTAAGATTTTAAGATTATGGGTTCGGGATTCTAATTATTTTAAGTTACTGAGCTCTAAAGTAATAATTTGTACATATTTAATAAACATTTTAAGATAAATACATGATTTGAATCAAAGCGACTGGGCTAATCCCGCAGCAGACACTATGGCTCCGCCTCTGCATTCATCCAATCTATCCAATGAAGAATAATAAGAGAGCGAACGACGTTCTCAAAGAACATGTTGAATGGACATAGAGAAAACGAAGTGTGGAGGAGAAACATAACACAACTTCAATTTTTGTGTTATGGAAAGGCGGGGATCCAAAATTTAAAGTTTATGGGTTTTCATAGCAATCTTGAGTTATATATACAATAATAATTTGGTTCACAGTCTAATATTTATAGATGTTTTGTGAACTTCTTACTACAAGTACAAGGCTTGGGCGAAAGCTGATAGATTTACTAGAACCCATATACTTGAGGCTAAAACCGCCCTCGGTTATGGATAGCTTGCAAAGTTGGACTAGGAATGAGAACTAAAAACACAACTTCAGAAAACAAATCCTGTTTAATCACTTTATATCCATTGTGTTGCTTCTGAAAAGCATAAGATACAGAAAAAGGGAAATGATAACAGCAAACATAAATGTAGCTCATTTCTGTTAAAACACAAAAATGAGGCTCTACAGTAGGTAACGAAGAAACAATTAGCAGGAGCGGACATACAACAGATGTTCAGAACAATGTCTTGAGTTACTGAGCGATGCTTGATGATATGTACACAAGTCACACACATTCAGCCAGGGCAACTTTAAAAGCTTTGGGACATACTAACTGCATCAGATTCATATCTGTCCACCTTTAGGATCCTCCCTTTTATTGGATGCTTTTTTAAATTAGTCCTGATTCTTCGAGGTGTATTCCGAGCTTGTTTCTCAAACCTGAATACAAAACTAAAACATGCAGTAACGAGCTACCAAACAGCATATGGACATATTTAACATCAAGAAAGAGACTTGTACTTACAGCCGAGCCTTCTTTTTTTCTTTGTGCATTGCTAATTGATTCTCTTTACTGTCCAACTGTGAATTACATGAAACCTCCTGCTCGTTGGAAGCGGATGAATCCACGTACTCATTACCACTGCTTTCACTGCTCAGCCTTGATGCTGAGAAGGACAAAGATGAAAAAGTTGTTCGAATTGGAGGAGGACAATCCTTGATTGTGGGAATGTGTTCATTAGAGGTAACATGGCTTTGGCCGGAGTGAGTTGGCCGTCTTTTGCAGATTGATGAAGCTGTTGATATGTCCTGTCATCAGTTAAAAAAACCTCTAATAACATAAATAAAGTTTCAACATATTTGCAGGCTAAAATTATGTAATTAAAGGTCACTGGTAGAAATCTGACTCAATTTCTGCAGTACAAGAAAACTAGATGTTTCGTCGAGTGAGAACAAATCATATTAGAGAAAACCGTAAACTAAGGCAATATATTGCAGACCTCAACCCTCTTGACATAGCTATGATCTGATCTATCCGTCGAAGAATAATTCTCCATAGATGAGCATGTCATATCCTCCTCATTAAACAATGTGTTGTTCAGATCTTGCTCCTCGCCAAAGAGTTCTTCAAAATTTTGGAAGGTCAAATCAACATCAGGCATGTTGGAATTGTCAAAACATCCTTCTTCAGCATAAGGTCCTAGATCTTGCAGATTTTGAGGCCAAAGCTGCAGAGTTCATATAATGATCAAGCTAGTACACAGAGGCGGACCTATGCTGTAAAGAGAGGGTTCACCAGCACCCGGAAAGTTCAGCAAAAATTCCATGTATGCATTGTATATGCCTTTAGAAATTATTGATATATTAGTAGTGGCATCCTATATATAAAGAAGATTTTGGTTATATACTTGCATTTACGGTTCTAATCCCTCATCAAATTGCATGTTAATAATCATAAGGGAGAAGAGAAGAGAGCTAGACATTATCCCTGAATACTGTATCTGCATTTAGACTCCCATAAGAGCGCGCATGTCTAACAATCATAAGGGGAAGAGGTTAAGGAACAGACAAATAGTGCGGAAAATCATAAGGGGAAGAGGAGAAGAAACAGGCAAATAGTGGTTTGACCTCGCTAAAAGTTTCATTCTAAAGTCATCACCTTGCATCAATGCCAAGATTGAAGACAGTACATGGTGCTACAAAAAGAAAATTTATTTATCATACTAGACTAGATTTCAGCCTATGTTTCTTAATATTAGGTGTTAGTGACTGTAGGTAAAGATTTTAACAGCGCAGGAAAACTCTTTGTAGCTAATTGTGCTCTGTAAGATAAAGTATTTTGCCAGCATAGCAGCAAATGTAATGCATGGCTTGCTTCTTTGGTCCCTGAAATTTCTAAGTAAAGTAAAACTAGTTTGTTTGCCTAGAAATTTCTAAGTAAAGTAAAACTAGTTAGTTAATGAGAAGTCTTATGCTTTAGCTGGTTTGCGGACACTGTCCCCTAAATGAAAAATGTGGCTCTCAGTGTTCCTTACATCCCTTCAGACAAATCGCCGACATTAATTGATTACACGAAGAATCCCCTTAATGAAAAATGTGAGTGCCAGTGTTCCTTACATCGCTTCTGACAAATTTCCAACATGAACTAAATACACACACAAAAAAAAACAAAAAGAAGAAGCACGAGAGGATAACTGCAGATAGGGATCATGCACCTATACCAGACAGAAAATGAGAACTTCAGATTTGAAACTGAGAAAGATCTTGAATTTTGGTCTAGTTACATGATCAGAAGGGTGAAAAAGTTACCTATGTTGGAACCAACTACACCTATGATATTTGCGCATGCATTCCTTTTTCTGTCAATTTTGAAGACTTTATGCTACAGTTTATTCCAGAGACAAAACATTATCTTTAATATCCTAGGAGAGAATCTAATCAAGACAAACAATCTTGCAATGCTTCTATGGGCGAGGGCAGGTTTTGCCATCAGCCTTGAGTACTCCATACAAAATAAAACGTCAAATGTGTGAAAGTGGGATAAGGGAGAGAATGACATGGAATAGCAGCAGACCTGACTACTCTGAACTGGACTTTTACATTCCCAAAACGAATCTCCATCTGGCAACGGTAAAGGAAAAGATTCAGCAACTGAACTTTCATGAGTACTGACCCAATCCTGAAGTTCAGGGCCAAGATCAAGTGAACTCTGCAAGAGATCAGATTTGCTATGCATATTCCATGAAGTACCATTCTTGAATGAAGAAACATTATTTTGACTTTCTCCACTTGTTAAATTGTTACTGCCCTCTGTCAGCTGAAGTCTTTCCAAGTCAAGAATCTGTTGTAGAATGAAAGAAGTGCTCTCCCGCCGTTTATGCAAGCATAACACCTAAAGAAATGAAGCAAGTGATTATAGTGGTACGAAGGCCATATATGACTTGTAAAGGATATACAAAGAAGCTAATACACTTCCAAAAATTACCTACAAAGAAAGTAGGGAGGATGTTATTATGTAAGTTGACCTTATTAACTATTGGCATTCATAAAATAATCGATCCTTGACAATTAACGAACATGATATGAAAAGATGAAGGCAAGAGTTTGAGGAGTTACACTGTAAGGTGACTTATTGCTATGATCTACAGTCATATACAAGGATTTATCCCTTAATGGAGAAAGCTAAATTGCATAGCCAATATTAATTATGTTAACTGCATTAGAATCACCCCTTCTATAATTAAAATGCGGAAGATTATACTGGTCAGACAGTCAGGGCGGATAACCGAATCTATAGCCGAAATTATCGGGCACGTGAACCCATGGTCCCTCCGTCAAACTAGGTATTTTATGTACGTATTTTCTAAAATTGGTCCAATATTATGTATTGGCACACATGCTCCATAAAGGTTGAATGGTGCACTTGGTTCAATTCTTAATTGTTTACTCAAAAGAACAGGTATCAATTCCCACTTAAAATTTTTTTTTCTTCCTCTATTTAACTGCGCACCCATGTTCTAGAAATCCTAGATCCGCCTCCGTGGTCAGTTGACATAATCATCCTCATACTTATATGCATATTCCTACATAACTATAATCTATCTCAACAATATTTGTATGAGCAATCCAAGATGTAAAGACATCTTTAATTTAGTATGCTAATCTCATGCTTAATTCAACCCCAACATGTAGAGATACTAGTATTCTAAACCAACTTTGGAAGCACTTCGCCAGAAACCATCAACTTACTATTCGAAATTATAGTGAAAATATGATAAAATCTCCAACATGCCAATTCAGGATTTCAGGAAAAAGCTGCAAAACAATAGGTATTTAGTTACTGATGTCTACCTTAGTGTGGTTGTTACTTGATCCCACTTCACATTCTGCAGAGACAACAGGACCTCTGAAGTCGAGTTCAGTAGCCAAGGAAGAGCCCCCAGTTGAGGAGTGAGACCGTTTGACAATTTTTGGATTGACCTTGGCTCCATTTACTGTTCCATTTGATGTTGAGATGAACTTATCTGGTGGAGTAGTATTTTCCAACTCATTCAAGCCGAAACCCCACAATGCTGCCAAATCCTTAGCAGAAGGACACCCCATATAACTAGTGATCACTTTTCTCTGGTGTTGAGAAGATAGGTCATGATGGCGGCGGTCACAGTCACGACACATGAACATTTGATGATCCGAACATCGAATATAAGCCAGGTTGTATCCACAAGGCTCGCAGACAAGGGTGCGCGGATGCCGATTAGAAAGGGCATTGGCTGAATGAACTTTAGCATCACAGGAAAGGCAAAGGTGTGCTGCATCAGACTCACAATACACCACTGGCTTCAATAACATGCAGAATTCACATGTTTTCTCCATTTCCATGTTCACAAAACAGAACGACCCTCGAAAGAGTTGCTCTGCACATCTAAGCCATACAATATACTCTTAGAAAAATCTCTTCTAAGACCTCCAAAAGTAAAAAGTATAAATTCCAGCTCATAGTAAGATAACTTTGTGCAAGATCTTTATCAATTAACTCTCAGAATCAATGATGAACTCAAATGACAATTGCAGAAAGAATTCAGTGCAAGAACATAAGCTAAATATTGGATTGGTTTTCTGTTCTTATCAACTAAAATACTCGGTGATGAAGGGAAATTACTAATATCTATCTATACCAAACTCCTACAAATTAAACATTATGCATAATTAAACAATTTACACTTTCATAAAGCACAATAGAGATTTCTTTATAGATAGTTCAAACTATTATAGACTACAGTAAGTTATTCAAAAGATTTCAAGAACTCCTCAATGAAAATCACAAGAAGCAGCAGTAGCACGGTGCATCAGGCATCCCGCGTTCACGCAGGGTACAGAGAAGGGCCGCACCTCAAGGGATGTGATGCAGTCAACCTACCTCAATGCAAGCATTAGCGGCATTAAAAACAAGAACAAAATTCTAGTATATATTAATCAAACCTGTAGTACTTAGTAGTAACATCAATTGTTTCTTCACTGCAATTTTCTAACAGAATTATCGCCAAGACACCTAATTAATTTCTATTAATCACATTAGGAAAAACAAAACTAAAACTGCAGAAAGAGTTTCAATTAAAGTAATGAACCTGTGATTGTTGGCAAGAAGTCAACTTTCTTGAATCAGCAAAAAATATGAAACTTAATTATTTAAGTGAATTTATGAAAGAGAGAGAGAAAAAGGATTGAGGGTAAGGGGGTATATGGAGGAGAGTCACAGGAATATGCATCTTATCATTCATGATCAGCAGCACTGCCTTTGATTTCTCTTGATGTACTTGTCATTATATGTGCTTGTTATCTTCTTTTTTTCCTCACCGGCTATTCAATATTTATATTAGAGCCCGAATAAATTTGAATTTATACTCAAAAATCTATATTAAGAAATAAAGTATTTTCTGACAAACACGATAACATGTCAGGGTTCGAATTAAAAATATATAAAGAAGTACTAATAAATCTGCCGCAATACTTGATGATTCATTCTTTGTTATCTACTTTTCTCTCTATCACTATCTCTAAAGCAAAGAAAGACAAAAGGGACACTTTTTGGTATTACGTGGCATTTTTCTGTATGGGTTTATCTGAGGTGGATGATAACACGTAAGCTAAAGGTGGGGCCCAAAAGCGTTATCTAGGTCTTTGCATGTGAGGTGGAGTGATCCATTAGTTGGTGGTTCAAGCGAATGTAAAGTTGCCACGTTAGGGGTAAGAGATTAGAGATCACTGCTTACAACGGAGAAATGTGGCCGTACAATCCCAGACTCCTCTAGCTTGGAAGTAGCAAATAAAGTTCTCGTTTCAACTTTCAACATAGATATTATTTTTGCCACGTCCCAGAATTCATTATAACGTTATCTTTAGATAAACTAACGGTGATGTAACAACTTGATTATTCATTTTTTTTTGAAATCATAAGTTTTATTAAATAAAGAATTTAATGTGTCTAAAGACCATGAATACTCAAAACAAGTAAGATATAAAGTAAAAGATAACAACATCGAATCGAACCATAAATAACCACCAGGATATCCTAAAATCCGGTGTTATAAGTGCATGAGTATCAGCTAAAAAGTATAATAATAATACAACATCTGTCTGGAATATGAAATAGACAGGATAAAGAAAATAAATAAGATGGAAACTCTGAGGGCTGCGGTGCGTAGCATAGAGAGCAACTCACCATAAAGCCTCCCCAATAGCTGCGCCTACGCGCCAAGATGACCATCGAATGAACATGTCAGATCCTACACATTTAGTGCAGAAGTGTAGCATGAGTACGTAAATCAACGTGTACCCAATAAGTATCCAGCCTAACCCCGGAGAAATAGTGACGAGGATATCGACACTTACTAGTAGTCCAATAAATAAAATGCAGGAATCATAAATAGGCATGAAATACAACAAGATCAATAGAATAAGGAACAGTAGATAACAAAATCCGTTAACAACAATTATCAGTTAAAATGTCCCCAAGGGCCACATGCTATCTCAACAAATAGGAACTCTCAATTAGATATCTGATCTCATGACATAAAGAGAGTATTACGTAATTTTCAAATTTATTTAAGAGGGTAATCTCGTGGGTATTCAGACTCTTAGCGATTTCACGCATGAATTATGTCAAGGGTCGTTCGGCCCGATCCATATAGTCGTATACATACACTGCTGAGATCATACGACGCGATCCATGGATGCATCCCATAATATATATATATATAGATATCGCCGAGGTGTTCGGCCCGATCCACAGGAATAAGGAAACTCTTCGAATTTGCGAATTATATATTTACAATTTCAGGGTAAGTCCATAAATGAATATAAATTCTCCTCAATAATTAACAGTCCGCCAAATCTCTAGATAATGAAGCTCGATTTAACATAATCTTTAACCAAAATCTTACTTATTAATTCAAGCAATTCAAACTAGAAAAAATGAGTTCAAATAGTGCAAGTAATAGCATAATAAAGGCCTACGTCTATCCGGACATAACATGAATCTAGCTACGTACGGACTCTCGTCACCTCGTGCGTACATAGCCCCCACAGCAAGTAGCACATATATCAAATACATCACCCAGGGGGTGATTTTCCCCTCACAGGGTTAGATATGAGGCTTATCTCGCTCTGAAGTTCTATAACCGCCTCTCTAACACCTCAACAAATGCTCATCGATCCGAAACTAGTCAAACACTGTGCAAATCAATAAAAATATACTCCAATGTGTATAATTTAATAATTTATAATAATTCTTAACTCTGGTCAAAAAGTCAACAAAGTCAACCCTCGGACCCACGTGCCCAGATTCCGAAAATTTTCGAAGATAAACTTTACCAATAACACCACAAACTCAAATATATAATCTATTCCTAACTCCATGTCCAATTTCGCGGCCAAAATCTAAAAATATTAAATTCTAGGTTTTCTCCTAAACTCCCACAATTTCCATAAATGTTCATGTTTAATCCATATATAACTCATGTATTTAACTTGCAATAAGTGTGAATCACTTAGCTCGTGTTGCTTGATGAATAACTCCTCAAAATAGCTCCCCAAATTCGGCCATCCAGCTGCAAAATGAGAGAAGTGAAAGCTAAGTCCCAAATTAAAAACAAGTCTACCCAGGCCCTTCTTCTTCGCGATCGCGGGAATACCTTCACGACCGCGAAGGCCAAAATCAGCTGCCGCAGATTCACTCTACGCGAACGCGACAAAATCAACACGATCGTGAACCTCTGCCTAATCAGCCTACGCGAACGCGAGCCCAGCTCTGCGAACGCGAAGGCCAAACCTTCATGCATCAGACCAAAACCTTCTGTGATCGCGAAGAACAACCTTCCAAGCCCAGCCCGCTAACACTTCGCGTTCGCGACCCTTGCCACGCAAACACGATGAACCATCAGACCAAACTTCGTGATCGCGAGCCACTATATGCTATCGCGAAGAACAATTTCGCCAGCTCCCAGCCAACACTACGCGATCGCGAGTCTTTCTACGCGATCGCGATGAACAACCCAAACACTAGAAATCAACAAGCACAAAAGAAAGGAAAATAGTCTGAAACTATCCCGAGATACACCCGAGGCCCCCAGGACTCCGTCCAATCACACCAACTAGTCCCATAACATAACACAGACCTGCTCGAGGTCTCAAATCACACCAAACAACATCAAAACTACGAATCGACGATCGAAACCTTTCTTTAAACTTTCAACTTATAAACTTCGACGAACGCGTCCGAATTACACTTAAATATTCTGGAATGACGCCAAACTTAATGTACAAGTCACAAATCACGAAACGAACCTATTCCAAGGCTCGAAATCCTAAACGGACATCCATAACATCAAAATCTATTTCAAATCAAACTTAAAAAATTCTAAAACCTTCAAAATGCTAACTTTCCTCAATAAGCGCTGAATTGCTCCTGGGCCACCCGATACTCAACCTGAATACACGCCCAAGTCCGAAATCATCATATGAACCTATTGGAACCTTCAAATCCCGATTCCGAGGTCGTTCATTCAAAAATCAGACCTTGGTCAACTCTTCCAACTTAAAGCTTTCGAATTGAGATTTTTTCTTCCAAATCAACTCAGAACTTCCCGAAATTCAATTCCGACCACACGTACAAGTCATAAAACATGAAGTGAAGTTACTCAAGGCCTCAACCCGTTGAACAAAGCGCTAAGGCTCAAAATGACCGGTCGTGTCGTTATAATTTTATTATTTGTAAACTAATTTAATTTTATAATTTTGTCTATTATTTTAATTTCAACTTACAACAAAAATTTGATGTTGAAAATTGTGTTTTGAGGAGTATTTGAAGTGAACAGATAACTTTCGACTTTCGCACACAAAATCTTCAACTTAGTAAAATTCATGTCTATAAAAATACTTTCAAATATTCTTTCAATTTCAATTTCAAAACTTATTTTTTCAGTTTCAACAAATCGATAGTCGAAATCATTCCATTCAAAATCTGTTAAAATGTTGTGTTTCTAAATTCTTGTAAGGCCATTCAACAATACAGTTCAGAGCTTGTTGAATACCCTTACAAATTCTATCATTTCTCATATTTGTAGTAAATAACGAGCTAATGAGTTTTATGACCGGTTTTACGAAAATCCTTTCCTGTTTTGGAAGTCTCGTACCATTGGTCCGGACGTACACAAGTTTGTGTCATAATATATAGTCTCGTGACTGGAGCTGTCAAAACGGGCCAGCCCAGCCCAGTCCAAATGTTATGGGCTTTTAAATTTGGTAGATTAGGCTGGGCCCGGCCGCCATATGAATGGACCTTAAAATGGCCAGCCCAACCTATCCCTAAGAGGATCGCGGGTTAAGGCGGGCCGACCCTTCATTTATTTTTAGAAAAAAGAATTTCTTTAAATGCTTAAATAGTTTTTTGTGACATAGTTGATTAATCATGTAAACAACTTCTGTTTGCTTAGAGCGTACAAAAAACTTGATATTTGACGATGAATCTCGTAATTGAAATGTAAATTCTCTATATCTGTAACTCTTCTTTTTAAAAGTTATGTGAATATTTTCTTAATACTTTTTTTTCATTTTCCTTAGATTCAAGAATTACTTCAATAAGTTTATATGCTGAGGTTTTTAATTTAGGATTAACATCGTTTGTCAATTTCATCATTATAGTTCATAAATATTTTAAATTCCTGAAATTTGCTAGTGGTCATATTTTTTTTATATTTAAAATCGATCTTTTTCTATACTGAAGAACAATTTAAATATTAATAATATATTAAAGTAATCCAAACTGATCATTGGCCACTTGAAGTAATATTTTCTTTTGATAAAAGCTTATTATTGGTCACCTAAAACTTTTCGAGTTCGTTATTAGTTAAGCAAAAGAAAAATTAATTTTGTCATATTACATGCATGTCAAAAATCTAAATTCTAGTTGATATGGAAGGGTAAATGAGCAATCTAGGGTTGGGGAATGGGGATTATAGTTAATCATTTTTTTAGTTTTTAGTTTTTTTAAATATTAAATATTTAATAGTTAATTAATTTGAATTTAATTAATTTTTAGCCCACGGGCCGACCCAGACCCAGTCTCGGTCAAACCTCAAGGGCCAGCATGTTATCTTGGGCCGGACTTTTAAGCCTCAATTTTAAATGGGCTCAAAAAATTCTAACCCAATACTACTCAAATAGCGGGCCGGTGAAACCGGCCCATTTTGACGGCTCTACTCGTGACCACGGTTGGAGATCTAAAATTGGTAATGTCAGCACTTAATTTCCCTCTAAAACTTTAAGCTATTAGACCATGATGCAGACAATTTAATATAGTGCGTAAAAAAGTTTGTCCGACTGTTTTCTATCACTATCTTTTACCAATAAAGATTTTCAATACCAATATATTTGGTCCAAAAAAAAAAGAATAAAAATACTCACACTTGATGAGGACATGTTACATATCTAAATTTATAATACAAGTGTTTTAATCACTTAATTTCTTAGATAAAGTGTTAGAAATTCAACATTGGACATTTCCTTTTCATGTTAACTATTGTAAAATAAGTATTCCTTCCCGTTTCAATTTAAATGACACACTTTCCATATTAGTCTGTTTAAAAAGAATGACACATTTTCATATTTAAAAATAATTTAACTTTAATTTTTTTTATTTTACTCACTTTATCCTTAATGAAAAGTTTTTATAGCCACATAAATGTTATAACCCCACAAAGCTGCCAATTAAGCTTTTAGGATCACATATTTCAAAAGTATTTTTTATTAAGCATTGTTTCATGTTTCGCAACATCATCTAAATTGAAACGTAGGGAGTAAGATTTAGTTGGGGACCTTTATAACTTACCACTCTTCCCCGTTAAGTCTTGAAAATAGCAATAAATTAATCATCTTTATGTGGAAAAAGAATTCTCCTTTTTGTCATTTTATAGAAAAGTTAATTAGATTTTTCTTTTAACAAAACCAAAACTATCTGATCCAAAAGACAGATTTGTGATTTTCGGAAATTAGAGCAAAATGTTTTCAGAAACTGAAAGGATTTAAAGCTAGGTCTTTACCAAAACTATCAGAAATCTTTTCCAAGTACATTTTCTCTAACACCTAATCCAAAAGCACAAATTTTCTCGAAAATTATTTAGCATAATCTAGCTAGTTTTTCAAAGAATTATAAGAAAGCGAAAATTATATTGCAATAGTGTTCATGTTAAGTGTCCCAAAAGTTTTGGACTACCTTTATGTTTTCACCTAACATTTTAGCAAAATAGATGTGAAAATAGCATCGACTAACCAGTTTTCGGAGTAGTAATTGGAAATATCCACGTTTATAAAGTCATTGAAAAATAACTATTGTTTTGCTGAATCACGAAAAGTTTCAACATAATATGCTGGATTAGGGAGCTCTTGCATGTAAACTTCCAGCATATAATATTGGAACTCCAGCATATGGAAAGTTCCAGCTGGATTATGGAGCTCATGTATATAAACTTCCAGCATATTATGTTAGAATTTCAGCACATTATGATGGAATCTCATACGTAAAAAATTCGAACAGCATATTATGCTGGATGTTTAGGGTGTTTTTGTTCAGATTTTTATCTTTACAAGAAAAAATGGTAAAATTTTGATCACTTTTAAAATTATGACTATTTTTTAATTACCAGTTATAAATCTGGCTATTTATGATATTTTGTTTTTGAAAAGGGTCAGAAATGCCCTTAACGTATTAGAAATGGCTCAAAAATGCCCTTCTTCCACCTATGGGTTCAAATTTGCCTTTAATATTATTTTTAGGCTTACAAATGTCCCTTTCTTAAAAGAAAGATGGCATGGCATTGATGAATATTTTAACATTAAGGGCAAATTTGAACACATAGGTGTAATGAGGGCATTTTTGAGCCATTTCTAATACGTTAAGGGCATTTCTGACCCTTTTTCGTTTTAATTAAATATGTAGCATTTATTTAGTCTGGAAACAAGTGAATTTGTTTTTACTAAAAACTGGAAAAAATGAAAATATTTTTTTTTTCAATTTTTACAAAAAAAACTGCTTTAAAAAAGCTGAAAAATATTTTCTAAAATAATATTTTTGTAAAAACTGAAAAACAAAATCTGAAAAGTAATTTTCTAAAGCAATGTTTTTGTAAAAGCTTAAAAAAAAACATTTCCTTTTCTTCTTCTTCCTTCCTTGTTTGTCCATATGCTTTCGGAGTTTATTTTTTAAATATATTTTAGGTCTTCTAATGAGTTAGTACATCAAAACCGAAATATTTTTGTTTTTTTCAGTTTTTAGTAAAAAAAAAAAATTATTAGTCTCGAAAAATGTAACATTCATTTGGTTAAACACGTAGCATTTATTTAGGAATAGATTGACTTTCTGAGTTCTGAAAAAATGGCATTAATTAAACATGTAGCATTTATTTAGTATGGAAAAAAGTAATTGTTTTTTTACTAAAAACTGAAAAAAACGAAAATATTTCAATTTTGATGTGCTAACTCATCAGAAGACCTAAAATGTATAAAAAATGAACTGAGAAAGCATATGGACAAACAAGGAAGGAAGAAGAAGAGAAAATATTTTTTTCAGCTTTTACAAAAATATTGCTTTAGAAAATTGCTTTTCAGATTTGTTTTTCTTCAGTTTTTACAAAAATATTATTTTAGAAAATATTTTTCAGATTTTTAAAGCAGTTGTTTTTGTAAATACTGGAAAAAAAATATTTTCATTTTTTCAGTTTTTAGTAAAAAGAATTCATTTTTTTCCAGACTAAATAAATGCTATATGTTTAATTAAAACGAAATAGGGTCAGAAATGCCCTTAACGTATTAGAAATGGCTCAAAAATCCCCTCCTTCCACCTATGTGTTCAAATTTTCCCTTAATGTTAAAATGTCCATCAATGCCATATCATCTTTCCGTTAAGAAAAGTCATTTTTAAGCCTAAAAATAACATTAAGGACAAATTTGAACCCATAAGTGAAAGGAGGGTATTTTTGAGCCATTTCTAATACTTTAAAGGCAATTCTGATCCGTATTTTTTTTTTTCAAAATAGATTTTGTATTACCGTTTATAGGAGTACGTAATGAAAAGAAAGTGATCTTAGATGGAAAGACCCAAATCTTAGTAAAAGGCTTACAACCACAATCACTTGTTTTGGGCCACGAAAATTGCATAAGAATTTACAAGGGATTTTTACCTAGCTATGCTATAATAGAAATCGATTTATCACCTTTATTTAGGTTCTTTATTAATTATTTTATATATCTATATTTACAAGTTATAGACAAAACCGTAAAAAAAAATAAATAAATCAAAATCCCCTAATTTTTACCTGTCAGTTATACGACACACACCCCCATTTCCAATAACCCCCTACATTTAAGATTGTGTTTCTTTTCCAAAGGATGTCAAAAATATTTTTTTTCTTTCTTAATAATCATCCAAAATCTCTTTTTTATTTTTATTACCCCCCCCCCAAAAAAAAAATTATTTTTTTTTTCAAAGATTTTAAAACCCAATTTCTCTCTTTCTTACTAATCACCTAAAATCCCTATTTCTTATTGATACAATGCAGACAAAATTCGGAATATTGCTCTAGAATCAAATTGTGGGTATGTTTTGAATCTTATTTTCTTTCTTTATAAAATATTTACTGTATGTGACTTGTATATGATACATCAATACCCAAAATAATATTTGGTACAGTATTAATACAATTATAATACTATTAAATTTGATTTTTAGTGCTGAGTTCTGATTGAAACTTGAATAAGATGAAGATTATAATTTGTATCACAATTTTTCAGAAATGTATCGCAATTGTATTATAATTGTATATGTATCATAATAGTTGAAGGAATTGTATTACAAATGTATGATAATTGTATATTTATTGTATATTATTACGAGTAGTTGTGAGTTCGTGATGAATTTCATAGTTTGTATCACAAATATATGATAATTGTATATTAATCTATTAGTATTGTATCAGATATTATTTTGGGTATTAATGTACCATATACAAGTTAGATACAATTGTGAAACAAGTATGATACAATTATGTTTTAGGCATGATGTATCTAATACAATTCAAATACAATTATGATATAATTATCATACAATTTCTGAATATTTCTTTATTTTCAGTTTTATCCAATCTCTCAACAAAAGAACGATGCGGTTGACGATTTTTTAATAATATAAAGCTGTCAACAATGGTGGGAAGAGAGAAGATGGAGATTCCGGGCGTAGATTAAGGGATTTTGATGTAAAAAAACAAAGAAAGAGAAAGCAGAGGAGAGGAAAAAAAAGGAAAGGATGTAATTAAATCCCTTAATTGAAGGCACTAATAATGGGGTGACAGCCTTTTAAGGAGCAATGTATACAATTTGTAAGAAAAATCTAGATACTTATTAAAAACTATAAAACATAGAAAACATAGATAAATAAGTTTCTAATATAGTATAGCTAAGTAAAAATCACACTGTTTCAATATGATATAATTTGATTGGCCACAGAGTTTAAAAAAAGAAATATTTTGAAACTTGTGATATTCTATTAACATTTCTGAATGGCCATAAATATTTGTTATTAAAGATAAAATAAAAAAATTTAAATTAAATTATTTTTAAATTAAAAAAGATATCATTCTTTTTTAAAATCGGATTAACAAAAATATCATTTTCTTTATAATGGAGGGACTATTTCTTTTTATTGTACAATTTTGGGTAGGGTAGCCTGTAAATAATACTGTAAATATTGAGGCGGAAAATAAACGACCTTAATTTGATGATCATGAAACTTATGCTTAGGGAGCGTACTATGGAGTTATTTTATTACTTTTTTGTTTTTTTCTTTCCTGAAGCAAGTTACAAGCATTAAGCTGTATCTAAACAAACAAATCTGTTTGGACCAAAAAGAAAAAAAAAACATATATCTATCGAGAAAATCATTTTCACAAACAGCTTTTGCGACTATGCTAGCCACCTATTGTCTTCTTTATCTATATTTATCTCAAATAATATTATTTTTATTAGGAAATTCTTTAGTCTCTCTTCTTGTAGTAGCAAAACAAAATTGACTTGAGATTTTTTCGCATAGTTTCATTCAATTATAATCATATTTTCCTTTCAAAGTTTGAAAACTTGAACGCTTCAATTAAGAAAATTATACATAGATCATATTGAAATGTATACAAGTGATCATCACCATCCGATCGGAGAAGCTTGAATCCATTCCTTGTTTATTTTCTCCTTCCAAAAACAAAAAAGAAGGAAAAACAAGAAAAGAGTCTTCTTGTTCTATAGATTATGACCGGTTAGGATACTCTTAACGGTATAAATTTAATCTAAAGCGGATAATATCATATGTTAAAGCAATGGCTTAATCCCACCGGAAAGACCCTTGTGTCTATGGATTTAGTGATCCTTAGTAGAAAAGAAGGTGATGAAAAACTAAAGGTACTGAATGAGACACATACATAATAGTACTGTATAGGGTAAAATATGTTCATATTTAATGATTCCATGAGAAAGCGATACGTGAAACCGAAAGCAAAAGATAGCTGAACCAGAAGGCAATGATCTCACTTGTCACTGGAGAGCATGATAGTCATAACGACAAAATTAATGCCGCCATCCGATAGCATTCAATGAAGAATATTCTACAACATTAAGTGCATGATCCATTATAGAAAATATGGCATTCACTGCCCGCCGTTACACATCCTTCAATGACCCTCATAATTATCATTAAATAGGAACTTAATCCTAGGACATTGTTTCCTAGGTGCAGCTATAAATAGTGAGCTCTAACATCATTGTAAATGAGAGAAATTTTCTGACAAGCATACACTATATTCTATCAAAAACTCAATAACATTTTACTTTCTTGCTTATCTGTATTGTTCTTATTGCTCCCGATAGCTCTGCGCTCGGAACCAAGATATCTGTCGACTATTCGGATTTAAGGCTAAGTCTTATATTTTTGTCTAATTCAACTATTATTTTTGGCTCAAATTAATTTACTTGTCTTTAAACCACGTATAAATTCAACTAAACCATTTTACGGGTAAACAGTTTGGCGCCCACCATGGGACATATACTGTCGTGTAATTGAATTGATCCCTGCATCTGTTACTAACTTGTTTGTTTTTTTGTTCTTAGCAAAAATTATTAAAAATAGCAGATAATGGTGTTAACAACACACAACAACGTTGAGGCCCAAGGAAATCAGCCTCAACATGAGGATTCAATCAGTGATACCCGCAACGAGAGGAACTAAGCCACGCCGGTCCGCAGTGGCCGATATCTGCGACATGTTCGAGAGGCAACTCCTGATGATGCTGAAAAAGAGCACGTCGTCAAAGCGGTCAGGGTCTTGCAAGAGCAACAGGAGGCCATTATAGGCCATCTCACACGGCAGGATAAGGTCATGACGGAACTGAAGCAGGCATTATCGGGTGCTTCCAACAATGCGAATGGGCAAGGCCTAGTTCTTCCTCGTGCTCCCGGAAACCAAGCGACGCAGAGGGTCAACAACAATACCTCGAGGGGCGAGGTCGGCTCCGATGGTGCCGGGGGAACGTGTCCGGTCACAACAACGAGAATAATCCCTTTAAAATCGAACTCATGCGATTCATGAGGGAAGTAAACGCCCGAATGGATCAAATTCCAGGCCCACCACCAGTACTGAAAGGGCCGGACTCAAAGAAATACACACAATTACCGTACAAACCAAGTGCGGAACCTAAACTGATCCCGAAGTAGTTTAAAATTCCAGATGTGCCGAAGTATGATGGGACTTCGGATCCTCAAGAGTATATCACCACCTATATACTATCGATGAAGGGAAACAATTTACCTCCCCACGAGATTGAGTCAGTTTTGCTGAAAAAATTCTGGGTGACTCGGGAGCCCTGATGTGGTATTTGCTTTTGCTCGACCATTCCATAGACTTCTTTGAGATGCTCGCGGATTCTTTCATCAAGGCCCATGCTGGGGCAAGAAAAGTACAAGCTCGAAAGGCCGATATATTCAGGATTATGCAAGGAGAGTCTGAGTTGCTGCGAGAGTTCATAATCAGGTTCTAGAAGGAAAGGATGTTGCTACCGACCGTTCCGGATGAATGGGCGGTTGAAGCATTCAACAAAGGTCCGAATCCGAAAAGTTCCGACGCTTCCCAGATGTTGAAAGAAAGTTTGCTTGAGTTCCAGGAGACAACTTGGGCGGATGTTCACAATTGGTACGAGTCAAAAATAAGGATTGAAGATGAACAACCCGGTTTCCCAGCGTCGGTTAAGAGTCGGGACCAGGAGAAGAATAAATAGAAATCGAAAGACGACTTCGACACAGATCGACGGTCTTCGAGGAGTGAGATTTTGCACTATGAACGGGCCGAAGGATGCCACAGAGGTTTCCATTCAGCGGATAGATTTTCTACCGTTAGGGAAACCGATCGCGGTCGAAACAATAGGTCCGTTTTGAACAAGGAAATGTCAGATTCTTCCTACCATAGACTTTTCGAATACAACTTCAACGTTAGAGTAGTGGAGTTGGTATCGGCCATGAGGAACATTAAAGAAATGCAGTTCCTGAAGCCAATGAGATCAGAAACCATCCAGAGGGATCCTAATTTGTGGTGTGAATACCACGAGACAAACGGTCACCAGACTGGGGACTTCCGGCATTTGCGCAAGAGGTGGCGACATTGCTGAAAAATGGCCATCTCATGGAATGTTTAAGCGATCGGGCTGAAAACAACTACGGTCGTAATCATGATAATGCGAAGCCTTCAAAAGCAGGAGAGGATCCTCCACGCATGACGACCAACATGATTTTTGTTTTGGGGGGG
>AWOL01S0006000.1:463513-483353 GCA_000715115.1 Nicotiana otophora
GGGGGGGGGGGAGGGTGGCGAGATCAACGGGTTTACATTTTTGGCGGCAAAAAAGATGAAAGTATTAGTGAACCACAACAAACAACTCCGGAAAGTTGTTAAACACGACATCACGTTTACGGAGAAAGACGCTTATGGACTATTGCTACTGCATAACGACGTCCTGATAATTTTTCTAAATGTCTTAGATTTTAAGATTAAGCGTGTTCTGGTGGATCCAAGAAGTTCGGCCAATATCATCCAATGGAGAGTGTTGGAGCAAGCCAAGCTTAGCAGAAGTATTATTCCTACCACAAAACTCCTCATTGGGTACAATCTGGCAAGCTTGACAACCCAGTGAGAAATCTTGCTGCCCACGAATGCCGTGGGGGTGATAAAGATGACTCTTTTTGAGGTACTGGATGGCGATATAGGTTACAATATCATCTTGGGGAGACCATGGATGCACGAAATGAAGGTTGTGCCATCAACATATCATTAGTTGCTAAAATTTCCGACCCCCGAAGGAGTTAAACAAATAAGAGGTGCCAACCGGCAACAAGGGATATGAATGAAATCTCAGTCTCCAGTAGCAAAGGGAAGGAACATGCTGCATAGCAATTACAGGAGCCAGCGCCTGATCCTGAGCTAAGAGAAGTCAGCCAAGGGGAAAGGGCGTCAAAATCCAATCAGGTGTCAAGGTATTTCCAGGTACCAGAAGATACGGACGCAACAAAGTCCACAACAGAAGAACTTGAGCAAGTCGCATTGTTCGAGAAATTCTTGGAGAGGAAATTTCACTTGGGAACAAGACTATACCCTGAACTCAGGTCTAGTATTATTGAATTTCTTAAATTTAATGTCGATTGTTTTGCATGGTCCCATGCAGATATGACAGGTATCCCGCCAGAGGTGGCCATACACAAGCTAAGCTCAAATCACAGCATTCCTCTGGCAAGATATAAAAAACGTCCTATTGCCGAGGCCAGAAATAAATTCGTCAAGGAAGAGGTAGCTCGCCTAATTGATATCGGTTCGATCCGAGAGGAAAAGTATCCTGACTTCCTAGCTAACGTATCAGTAGTTCCAAAGAAGAATAATAAATTTCGCATGTGTGTAGACTATACGGACTTAAATAAGGCGTGCCAAAAGATTCGTTCCCATTGCCAAACATTGATCAAATAATTGATGCAACGGAGGGGCACGAGTTAATGAGTTTTTTCGATACTTAATCCGGGTACAATCAAATCAAAATGGACTCGGATGATCAGGAAAAAACTTTGTTCATCACGAATTTCGACACATATTGTTACAACGTGATGCCCTTCGGGCTAAAGAGCGCCAGAGCCACTTATCAACGGCTCGTGAACAAGATGTTTGAAAAGCAAATAGGGAAAACCATGGAAGTTTACATAGATTATATGCTTGTAAAGTCTTTGAAAGCAAGTGATAATCTCAAACACTTGCAAGAAAATTTTGACATCTTAAGGAAGCACAACATGAAGCTTAACCCCGAGAAGTGTGCGTTCGAGGTCAGCTCCGATAAGTTCTTAGGATTCCTGGTGTCACGAAGGAGGATCAAGGTTAACCCCGATAAAATCAAGGCCATCGAAGACATCCCGGACCGGCTATCAAGCGTAAAAGAGGTTCAGAGGCTAACGAGGAGATTGGCCGCTTTGAGTAGATTCATTTCCCGGTCTTCGAAGAAATGCCATCATTTCTTCTCATTGCTCAAAAAGAAGAACAACTTCGAATGGACCTCGGAATATCAATAGGATTTGAGGGATTTGAAAAGGTATTTGTCAAGCCCTACATTACTATCGAAACCGAAAGAAGGCAAAAAACGGTTGGTCTACTTTGCAGTCTCAGAAATAGTGGTAAGTGTTGTTCTAGCCCTTGAGGACGAAGGTACGCAATTTCCTATCTATTATGTTAGTAAAATTTAACTGGAGAAGAAATTCGCTACCCACATCTAGAGAAATTGGCCTTAGCTCTCGTAGTCGCCGCTCGAAAACTAAGGCTTTACTTCTAACATCATCCGATAGTTGTGGTGACTGTTGCACCCTATTTTACAGTAGTCAAGACATGATTCAACTTGTGATTTCTCTATTGTTGGTGAAAGAGAGTCTCCACTTAATATTTAAAGTATACTAGGGTACCTAATTAATTACTAAGTCATGTTTCTTATAGGTCTGCAAACCGATGAGATTATGGGTAAGGGTTCTTATTCTTCTAAGGGAAGGGTGTTAGGCACCCCTTAAAATCTACATGAGGTAGCTCCATAGGACTTAGACTAATTTTAAGGAATCAGTTATTTATACTATGCTTAATTACTTTTAAATCATGGCTTACTATATATATCTAAGGGAGGGTATATATAAGGAATGTAGGACTTAAGAGATATGTGAAGTTATAGAGGAGTTCTGAAAGTAGTCCATATTTTATAAGGCTTGTAAAAAATGAGATTAAGTCATGGAAATAATTGATTTAAGGAATGTGTGTTTATATAAAAGATGTTTGTGAGAAAGTGAACCTAAATGTACCTTGATTTCTGGAATCTTAAGAGAGGCGGTCTTTTAAAAATCATTTGGGGCGATAATGCTTCGATGTTTACAAAACAAAATCTGATTTACCTCTTGTGAGTAAGACCATCGACTCTTTCTGATTTGTCTTTCTGAAAATGGGGCACTGTTTTGATTAAATTCTGGGCTTCAAAACATCTTTAAGAAAAAATAAGTGAGCGAGATCATGGTAATGATATGAATAAATTATAATTAGAGCAGTAAAGATTAATTACTAATTAATTCCCTTTAATTCCTATATTATTTAAAGTTTTCTTATGTTTCATATGATATTAAAGCATGAAGATAAAGTACATGATCCAATATATGAGTGTTAAATACATGATAACAAAAATACGATAAAACGACAAGGGCAACAAGTGAAAATAATGAAAACAATAAACTAGATTATGGAAGCAATAAATAGTAATGAAAGAAATGAGCGAAAGAAGACTGGACTCTGGTGGTTGGGCCAAAGAACATTGCTTCAGTAAAGGTTCGGTGGAGGGGTCATCCGGTCGAGGAGGCGACTTGGGAGACCGAGAATGATATGCGCAGTTGGTATCCACACTTATTCACAAGCTCAGGTACTTTTTCTAACTCCGTTCGAGGACGAACGTTTATTTTAGAGGTGGAGAATGTGATGACCTAAAATGTCATCTTTAAATTTAATAATTAATTTTGTATTCTAAGACCTCAAAAAGCACTATTTATCATTCCTTGACTTGCGTGCAAAGTCCGTAAAATTTTCTGGAAAGTTTTCAGGTGAAAAATAAATTAAAATGTGAATTAGAGCTTTAAAACTCAACTGAGTTGACTTTGGTCAACATTTTGAGCAAATGGACTCGGATCAGTATTTTGACAATTTCGGTAGGTCTGTATCGTGATTTGGGACTTAGGCGTATGCCCGGAATCAAATTCCGAGGTCCCTAGCCAGAGATATAGAATTTTGATGAAAAATTAAAAGTTTAAGTTCAAATAGTGACCGGATGTCAAATTATGTGCAAACGACCCTGGAATAGAATTTTGATGATTCCAACAGCTCCGTATGGTGATTTTGGACTTGGGAGCGTGATCGGAATTTTATTTGGAAGTCCGTAGTGGAATTAGGTTTGAAATGTCAAAAGTTGAATTTTTGGGAAGTTTGACCGAGGGGTTGACTTTTTGATATCAGGGTCAAAATCCGATTCTGAAAATTTTCGTAGCTCAGTTATGTTATTTATGACTTGTGTGCAAAAATTGAAGTCATTCCGAATTGATTTTATGTGTTTCGACACAAGATATAGAATTTGAAAGTTCAAAGTTCATTGATTTTGATTTGAGGTGCGATTTGTCGTTTTGATATTGTTTGATGTAGTTTGAAGCCTCGACTAAGTTCATATGGTATTTTAGGACATGTTGGAATAATTGGTTAAGGTCTCGGGTGGATTTCGGAAGGTAAACGGAATGGATTTCGGACAAAGAGTGCTGGAAATTTCTGTTGCAGAAATTTCGTGCGTGGAGCCTACTTTGGAAGCTTATATCTCGCTATTCATAAGGAATCAGAACATTTACAAAACATGAAAGTTGTAGTCGTTTGATAATAGTTTCCAGAAAGTTAAACCATTCATTATTTGAACATTTGTACATAAAGTTATGATGCATGTAAGCTTCAAAACACTAACAGTAGTTCAAAGAGATTAAAGGCAGGGAAGTACTATACAAAGTATGTTTTGAATTAAACATGTATCTGAAGATTTTAACTAATCATGAGATAGCCAATTTTATTTATACATCAATTACTAGTTGACTGTAACAAAACATGATCATGACTTGTTTTATGAAGGAAGGATAAATTAATCCTAACAGGATGTGTATAGTAGAACTATTGGCATTCATGAAAAGAAGAAATTTCAACTCAAACAAGACTAGGTCAACAGATGCAACAATAACTATATGAGATCATGAGAATGTCATAGTGACAACCCAGCAGTTGCTTTCAAAGTTAACAAACACAAGTATAGAGAAGAAAAAAAACACATAAGCACTTAGATTTTCATGCTTAAGTTAAATGGTAGATGATATAAACTTAGGCACCTTCAGATTCATCTCAGTTATGATTATCAAATAACAAACTCAACCACAAGACTAACAAAATACATAGAAGTAGCGTATAAAGGTAAAGGTCGCTGTAGAATCATCAATGGAAGGCTATGAAGTTCATGTGAACATGAACAATCATTCAAGACACAGTATAACTTAAACATGTAGACTGTTGGAAACGCGAAATTGAAAACCATCAAGAATCACTTAATAACTTGATCAATCATCAATTAAAGACTCAAAAGGCATTGCAAATAATCACGACCAGACAATAAACTATCAGAACATAAGCATTCCCATACTGATTACAAACACCATAAACTATTGTAATTCTCAGAAGATAACTAACACATTTATGGCATTCAAAAGAGATGAGAAAAAGAGAGAGATGAGAGATATGCTAACCTTTTTTAGGATAGTAGACCAAACAAATACTCTCTTAATTTGCTTAAGACCTCAAAAAACTTCAAGTTCGAAGCAGCGACAGTACTCAGAAATAAAAAAAAAAAGAAACAATAAGGAACCCTAGGCTTTTGAACTCAAAATTGCTCTTGAGGGATTGTGTATATGATTTCAGTGTTAGGTTGTCGTGTTTGTGTCCGTGTCCGTGTTCGTGTGTTTGGTGAGAACATTAAAGGCCTCATTTATAGTGCCATTTAAGGCTCTAGGATTTCACAAATTCTAATCAGTAGTGGAGAGTGACACATGGTAGATGATGATAGCAAATTGAGTGGAAATCAGAAAGAAATAGAGGGGGAAAATAGGGTCGATCTTACCTGAGAGTAGGGATCGATTGTTGAAGGCTTTCAACCAATGAAAAAAATCCTAAAACCCAGAGGTCACTGTGTATGGCCTCTTGGTCTAGAATTTCATGACGAGTCTCTGAAGGAAGCTCTATGCATGCTCTGATTTGACGGAGTATAAGAGGATTTAAACGATTTGAGGTTTAATGTTTAATCTAGGGCTCCCAATTTTAGGCGTTTGAATTTGAACGATGAAATGGGGAAGGAACCGGCGGGATACGCGGATTCAGAAGGCAAAGTGGATGATTTCTGGTCGATTTGTGACCTTGCACGAATTGGTGCAAGGTTTTTGATTGATTAGGATGATATAGGTTGACAGACGGAGAAAAGGTTAGAGGGGAAATGATTTAGGGTTAGGGTATTGGGGGTTGGTCTCTGAGGGTTATGTTTGAAAGATGGAATATGGGTTTGATCATTTGATCAACGACCCTAATAAATCGGGGTTTTATACGTTTAAACAAATTAATTTGGGAAAATACGGGAACCGTTGGATTTGTGTGATCCAATGGTGGAGATAATATTGGATAACTGGTCAAAATTAAACGAGAAAATGGGAGTAATCGTGGGTCGTCGATGATTTGGATCAACGGCTCAGATCATTTGTGTTTTTTATGTGAGTATTGAAGACGTGTGATGTGGCAAGCGATGATTGGTGCAAATAAAGTTACTTGGATCGCCATGGTGGAAAGAGATGGGTGTTTGGGTTGGGTGTATTTTTGGACTGGGCTTGTTAAATGGGCCAAAATGATTTGAAAAATGGCCACTTTGTCTTTAGTTTAAGAATTGCAATTGTGGCCTTTTTTCGTTTAGCCCCTTTTGAATTTAATTTAAATAATTTTAAAATATTTCAATAAAATGTGGTAAAATTATAATTACTATATATACTACTAATTATTTAATGAACCATTTGTAAAACACTTGTTTTTTCCTAAATTGCAATAGTAAATTCGAATTTTATATAATAATCTAATTTACTAGAAATTAAAGAATAGTCTATCAAATTAGTTATAGAACCTATGTAATGTGTGTGTGTATATATATATATATATATATATAAATTATTTTAATAATCTTTTAAAAAAAGTAAATATATTTGTAATTACATAATGTTAATTCTATGTGATTAATTTTAGAGCTAATACTTGGTTAATTTGTAAAAATAGGCTTTTGATACTAGAAAACACTTTAAAAATATTTATTGTAAATTGTTAAGTATAAATAAATTAATTTAAAAGGTAGGGTCAAAATTGGTCGTCAACAATGACCACATTTCCCCTTCGGAATATCCTTCATGAACCCGAACTTTCGGGTAGGCTGGCCAAGTGGGCCGTCGAAATGAGTGAATTTGACATAGAATTTAAACCTAGGACTATGATTAAGTCACAAGTTTTGGCCGACTTTGTAGCCGATTTTCAGTCCGGGACTGTTACCTTTGGCAACCAAAGAAGCAGAGATGGTGTCAGAATCGACATCAGGACTTTGGACCCTATTCACGGATAGAGCTTCCAACGTAAAAGGGTCCAGGCTCGGCATAGTACTAATCACACCTTAAGGGGAAACCCTAAGGCAGGCCATAAGAACGGTCTTGCTGACTAACAATGAGGCAGAGTATGAAGCTTTGATTGCAGGGCTCGAATTGGCTCGGGACTAGACTCCGAGGTCATAGAAATCAAATGCGACTCCCAGTTGGTGGTAAATCAGGTCTACAGGATCTTCGAAGCCAAGGAGGAATGCATGTATCAATACGTATTGAAGGTTCAAACTCTGATCGCTCGGTTCCGGGAGTGGTCAATCACGCATATCCCGAGGGAAGAAAATGCAGAAGCAGACACATTAGCTAACCATAACTCATCCACGGAAATGAAAGGATCAGAATCTGGTATTGTCGTACAGCTTATGCACTCGGTTCTGGACGTAGATAGCTATTACGAGGTAACGCGACTATCTTGGACTGGGACTAGAGAAACAAAGTTATTGACTATCTCGAACACGAAAAACTGCCTGGGGATCCTAAGG
Organism: Nicotiana otophora; assembly: GCA_000715115.1. NCBI lineage: Eukaryota > Viridiplantae > Streptophyta > Magnoliopsida > Solanales > Solanaceae > Nicotiana > Nicotiana otophora. The sequence goes on from AWOL01S0006000.1 coordinate 470,955, forward strand.
CATCTCGGGCACTACGAACTAAGGCCGCATGATATAGTTTCAAAGGAGGTCAATTATACATAAAATATTTCCAAGGATCGTTGGCCTGATGTTTGGGAGCCTACGAGGCTAACTATGTTATGCGAGAAGTCCACGAAGGGATCTGCGGGAACCACTCGGGCGCAGATTCCTTAGTACTAAAATTAGTAAGGCTAGGATACTATTGGCCCCAAATGGAACAAGACGCCAAAGCATATGTTCAAAAATATGATAAATGTCAACGTTATACACCGTTGGTACATCAACCGGCAGAGCCACTGCATTCAGTTCTGTCACCATGGCCGTTCATGAAATGAGGGATGGATATAGTCGGACTGCTGCCACCAATCCCCGGTATGGTAAGATTTCTTTTGATTTTAACTGACTATTTTTCTAAGTGGGTTGGAGCAGGTCCTTATCAGAAGATCGGTGAACATGAAGTAGTATATTTCTTGTGGGAGAACATAATTTGCAGATTTGGGATATCAAAAGAAATAGCCTGCGATAATGGGCCACAGTTCATAGGCGCAAAAATCACAAAATTCTTCGAAGATTTGAAAATCAAGAGGATCACATCATCACTTTATCATCTGAGTGCAAATGCCCAAGCAGAATTAACAAACAAAGTGATAATATAAAATCTCAAGAAGAGATTAGAAGCAACTAAAGGAAAATGGCCTGAAGAGCTTCCAGGTGTACTATAGGCATACCGAACAACAACCAAATCAAGCACGGGGGAGACTCCTTTTTCTCTTGTGTACGTGGCAGAAGCCCTGATCCCGGTGGAAGTAGGTGAACCTACCATGAGATATTTTCGGTCAAACGAAGAAGCAAACAGTGAAGCAATGTTAGTCAATGTGGAGTTGATCGATGAACGAATCGACTTGGTGCATATAAGGATGGCTGATCAAAAGTAGCAAGTAGAGATATATAACAATCGAAGGGCCAACCTCTGTTACTTCAAAGTAAGAGACTAGGTTTTGAGGAATGTAACTCAGAACACCCGGTAACTCAATGCGGGAAAGCTAGGTCCAACATGGGAAGGCCCCTACCGGGTTTCAGCTGTCACCGGGAAAGGGTCATACGAGTTAGAGAATCAAGATGGAAAAAAGTTGCAAAGCAACTGGAACGTGGCACACCTCAAGAGACATTATTGCTGATGAGCATCACCTATACTGAAACATGTGCTGCACTCTTTTTTCCTTCGTCCGGTTTTTGTCCCAATAGGGTTTTTTCTATCAAGGTTTTTAACGAGGCAACAACGGAAAGCATACTACGAAGGAAGATTCAACAACAATAATAAGACCTTTTAATGACAAGGCACATAAGCGAATAACCACTACCAAGCGGTTAGATAGTCTTTTGCTCGATAGTAAAGTTTCTACCGGGAAGTTGAGTTTGCTGTCGAACAGAGATTACCCGACCGTTCACAAGTGCAAGCCATTGGGGGGTTGTTAGATAATCTATGGCTTGATAGCATAAATTCCTAAGGGGTAGTGAATTTTGTCACCGAACTGAAGATTCTCTAGCAATTCGTGGAATCCTAGAAGGTGTAAAAATTCCAGTGTTCTAATTGGCCTTCTTCGCATTTGAGCGCTGGGAGGAATGATATGAGGATATGGAAACAATGACTTCCACTTTGCAGGAATATAAAATCCGGAAACATAATTGTATCATAGGGACCAAAGACTGCACGACCAGCCCCGTAGAAACAAGTTGTATAAGGTAGCCTAAGAAATGACAATTTCTTTTTACCACAACGAATGCTTATATACTTTTGAAAATGGAAGGAATAAAGTAAAGTCTTTTTATTTCTATCTTGTTTCTTGTTTGAACGATGAATTGATTTTATCATTTGAAAGTTAAACAAGTACTTCAAATGCTAGTGCAGTAATGAACAGGAGACGTCCTCTTCAAGAGCACCGTAAACATAAGAGGGTCCTCTCTTATGAAAACCCTCATGTGAAAGGGTTGATTTCGGAAGAACTTATGCCCGGAATACAAATTCTTTCAGGGGAGAATACACCCAAAGCCTTGCATGTTCAGACGCAAACATTGCGCAAACACTTAAACGAAAAAAGATGCAAAGAACAAACTTGCTCAAATACTTAAACAAAAAAGACGCAAAGAACTAACTTGCGCAAATGTTCAAACGAAAGTACGCAGAAAGGGAAACTTATACGATACTTGAACAAAAAAGTCCTTTTATTTACAAAACATTTGCCAAACGACACAAGTACAAAAGTTTGAAAAGGAAATAAAGAACTAAGTTGCTGCATCTTCGAAACCCGGAGGAAGAGAAGCATTTGCGCCCCCAAGAGAGGTGGGTAGATCTGTCGCTGGTTTGATATCCTAGCCTTCATAATTTTGGCCCTTAGCATCATCACCTTTCGGTTCCTCTTCAGCTCCCGAGAACTCAGAACCAGAAGAATCAGTAGCATCATGCCTAGTCGAAAGACCCCTTTTAGTAGCCAACTCCAGCTCACGGCCTTTAGCTATTTCAGCATCAAAGTCAATGACACTCGCTTTAGCCTTTTCCAAGGTTTTTCTCCTCATGTTGTTCATAGCATATGTTTTTTCAACAATGAGGGAAGCCACTTGGCGCTAAAGTTCTCCTTTGAGCTGGCCGACCTCATCAGATAGATTGTCTCGCGCGAATCTCATGGATTGGAGGCCGGCTTCAAAATCATGGATAGTGGAGCCATAAATCTTATCACGCTCTAAGGCTTTCTTATATTTCTCCTCCAATCAGGCATGCTTTTCCTCGACAACAAAAAGTTCTTCAGCCTTGGAGTTTAAGGCTGCCTCCACATTATGCAATCTTTCAGCAGAGGCAGCCTCACGATCGGATGCAACAAGGACAATATTATGAACTTCAACCCATTTGGCCTTAGTTTCTTCATATTGTGCCCTTAATGGAACAACCTCTTGGCTAAGAGTCAATGCTTACTATTCACTTTGCTGCAACCGAGCCTCCAATTCAACTACCTCAGTAGCTCGAGTGTCCAGTTCTAAGAGACGAGCAACAATTTGGCCCCTCTCGATCGGAAGTTGATCCCGCTCGGAGGTAAGTTCCTCCTTATCACGAATCAACCTTTGAAGTCCCTTGGAGGCTAGGAAATTGTCATGCAAAACAAGAATGCAAATTCAAAACTTTGCCATAACATAAGTAGAAGACACAACAGAAGAAAATAAAGACTATACCGCCGCTGCGTTATGCATGGTATTGTTCAACAAACATTCTCCCGAGAGAATTTGTATCTTTTACCAATCTTTCTTTGAAGCCAGGGATTCAGATAGTTAGCAAGTTCGACCAGCCGGGACAACAGATTGCATCAAGTGGAAACCGAGAGGGTGGCGCTCCTCCTCCTTTGGGGATCTTCTGAGGGAGTAGCATAATTTTGCCCCAAGTCCCCATGAACTGGGGACTGTGGAAGAGGGACATCCTCCTCTCGGGCAGTTGCGGCCACCGAAAATGCTATAGCAGCTGCTGGCGGTGAAGGCTGAGTTGGAGAAGAAGGAGATGAAGTAGATGGCATGGTAGGGGAGATACGATTGTGGCAGGTGCAATGCTGGTTGATGGTTGCTCATCAACCAAAGACGGAAGAGGCCCGGTACATAGTGCTATAGTACCGGGCGCGACAGCTAGGACTTAGAAGTGTGAGTTGGCATCTTCTACCATATCAAACTTCCCTAGAGTATGGAGGCATCATCCCCGGTTGGTGTAGCTAACTCAATGGATTTAGCATTCTGTTTAGTTGATGAAGGTCGTCGTCCTCTATATAGAGAAGCCCCATCATCATTGGCTTCTCCATCATCATCGATCACCATGGTTCTGGAACTGGATCATGCGCGTCGCTCATCACCACAATATTCGAAGACGACTCGGGTGTTGTGCTCTTTGCCTTTTTATTTGTTCCCCTGGCCGCGGATGAGCGTCTCCTTTTTTGTTGCTTGTTCTCCAATTGGGGACTCCGAGAAGAAGCACTTGCACCAGAAGCAGTCCCTGAAATACCTATTTGCGTAAAGGCTTTCTGTATTAGCCTCGCCGAATCAATGGGATCAGCCAAAACGTCCTCCTCGAGGATAACAACTGAGCCCTGGGGTAGACCTGAATTCAACAAAGGAAAAAAGGGGTAAACAACTTCCTTACATAAAAGGGAAAAACGAGATGAGTTTTACTTACCATGATGTTTGGCCTTCCATCCGAATTTGAGAGCTAATTTCCTCCACGTACGGGTTTCTGGTATAGTGACATCCAAAATCTTTTGGACCCACTGGCCCAAACCTTCAACCCACGGTGGAACCCACCGAGTTGCTGAAACAAATAAAACAAAAGGAATCAGTAATGACATGGGATGATATTTAACTAGAAGAAGGGATAAAAGATAGACTTACGAGCATGGTTCTACAATTCCGGAAAAGATGATGCCTTGGATAGAATGATGTCCTTGGTAGCAACTGCAACTAACCATTCTATCTTCCCATGGTCGTTGTTGTAAGGCCCCGTAAAATTTACTAAAATCCAGTGTTTCGTGGAACCGACTTTTTAGGTTAAACAGTACGTTGGGGAGTTGAAGGAAAATTATTGCAGAACATGGCATTTCTGTGGTCCATTATACAACCACAGAACTGCTCCACGGACCACAGATTCTCAGTGGAGTGGAACAAAAAAATGGGCCAATTTTGGAGGTCATTTTGCAGTCAACTATGTGACCGCATAATCATTTCGCAGGCCGCACATCCGTCGCATAACCAACATGAGAAAACTTTGGAGGGAGATTTTGCGGCGCACTATGCAACTGCATAACTGATCTACGGACTACAGATCTGTCGCAGACTGAGCCAGGCCAGCCCAGTTTTGGAAGACCATTTTGCGGTCCACTTTGCGGGCCGTAGACTTGATCCACGGTGCACTCTGCGACCGCAGAGTTGAGTTCGGAGGGACCATTTTTTGATTTTATAATCCGATCCCCTTTTTAGAAATAAATGACCTGGGGTTATTTTGGCTGGTCTAAACTGTCATTTTAGAGAGATTGGAGTATTCTAGAGAGAGAGGAGAAAGCCCCAAGTGTTTTGTTCATCAATCCTTGCCCAAGCTTTGAAATTCAACAAAGAAAACTCACAAGGTCTTCATACAAGAGGTAAGGTTCTAGCCCTAGCTTTTTATTTCGAATTTGAGATAGAATATGGGGAATAGAGAGTGTGATTCTTGGGTATGAGAGTGTTATTTATGCATGCATGTACCATCAAGGTTTGTGGTAAGGTTGTTAAGCTCAAATGGGTAAATATTTTCGTTTGTGGGATGAAGGAATCCACCATAGGAGAACCTTAAAATCATAATGGGCACCTAATGCTTGATAAAATGCTTAAGTGAGCTGAACCTATGAATATCTTCCTAATTATGGTTCAATTTTATCATATCTCCAAATAGATCAAATTTTCTAGTATTTCCGGAATATTGTAGTAATTTAAGGAAAGCTCAAAGCGAGGTATGTTGGCTAAACTCTTCTTGTAGAATCGAATCCATGATGTCCTTGTAAGTTGTAATTATTATTGGCTCAAGCTCTTATATCTCATGTTCCGAGTTATTCCTTATAAATTTGACTATTCCGAATAAACTTTGTGTCGAAAGATATATTTTCAAAATGTGTTCTGAATGTTCTTATCATATTATGTTATCCTTTGTGAATGTGTTCAAAGTATGGGTTGTGATCAAAATATTATGAATTCAATCATATTTCAATTGCAAGTTATTATGCCAAATTGTGGAAGAAAACTCAATGCGCCTAAGACTCTTATTTGCTCATATGTGTACTAAAAGTCGTGATTAGAGATGCCTTGTTGTTGATAACCCATGATGATGTTTGAAAGTGAAAGGGATGAGCATAAAATATGAAATACACCCGACATGCCAAGAATGATATTACAATTATGGCCACTAGTGCCAATGAAATGGAAAAATGTGTAAAAGGTTATGAATTGAGCTAAAAATCCTTTTTATAATAAATATTTTGGGAGTGCCATTAGTCACCGAGGAAGGGTAGGTTGAAATAACTTGACCCCGAAACTACACGTGCCGGTGTAGGAGTGATTGAGGGGTAAATCCCCAAACTGATGTGTTGAGAACATTCCCCTTAAATGGGATGAGATTGATGTGTTGAGATTATTTCCCTTAATTGGGATGAGATGATTGCTAGCGGAGGGTGATGTCGATCCACACGACATTGTGGTGAGACATCCTAGCCGATCGACTCGAGATCGCACTCCATGACGCGCCCATGGTGGTGATTATGATTGTGATTGAATGTCTTTAGATAAGGCGGCCTAGCCAATCGGGCTGTGATCGGACTCTGTGGTAAAGTCACGGTGATATATCAGTACTAAAGATCTCCCCACCTAAAACATCGAAGTTTACTTGAAAACCTATCTTGCTCCTAACTTGATGCATTGGTATTATTTGAGGCTTTCATTTTGATCCTATAATTATTTCTCAATTTATTGTTACTCGTTCTATTGAGAGGGTGTTTAGTCTTACATACTAGTATTATGCCATATGTACTCACGTCCCTTTTGTCGGGGGAGCTGCATCTTTAATGGATGCAAGTGATTCCACAGCGGGCGGCGTTGATCAGTGATAGCAGTCCACCCTCTCCTCGGCTGACTTGGTGAGCCTTACTTCTTATCGGGGTCTTGTATCTCTTGTCCTCTATATATAGTGTTTTGAGGTATAGCCGGAGCCTTGTTGCCGACACTATCATATGACTCTTTTGTATCTAATAGAGGCTCCATAGACATAGTGTGTGTTGTATATTGGTGTTGGGAAAGTCAAACTAGAATGTTGTATTTGTATCACATGTTTCACTTCTAAACAATGAATGTGTAATGTAATATTTTTTAGACTAATAAATGATGTAACTAATGGTAATGAATTGTTCACATGATCTTCTCTCGGTCTAATTAATGTAATATGTCTTCACCTTATTCATGGGTAAGTTCGAGTAGAAAGTATCTAGTAGGCTTGCTTGACCAAGTTATCTCGGTTGAGCGTCGGTCACGCTCCCCGAGGTCGGGGCGTGACAATTGTCATCATCCATGCTGGCCAGTAGGGCATGGTGGCCTCGTTTGCTGAAATTTATCATTTTCCCGCAAAAAATCCTGGGGGAATAAAGATTCATTAACCGAGCGAGGGTTAGCTCCTCTCCCGTCTCCTGGCACAAACGCCAAAGACAAGCGACTGTCCTCCACACAAAAGGACTTACTTGTGCCATGCTCACTTGGTAGCGGATGAAAAATTCCACAATGTCACAATCCCAGTTTCCCTCCGTAGGATGTCGTGATGGCACTTAGTCTCTACGACTAGGTAAGCCTAATACAATCACAATAATTGAACAGATATAAATTAACAAGTCACTGAAAACAACTGAATAATAGATAAAAGCCTTTCAAAAATAAAATCTCACAATACACACCCCAAAATCGGTGGAACCGAGTCATAAGCTCTACATAATACAACTAGAGTACTACTACATTACTATCCGAAAGAAAATGCAATAGGAAACAAAATAGGGAAAGTGACTTTGAGGCTTGCGGACGTGGAGCAGGTATACCTTGAAGTCTCCCAAGTAGCAGCTACAACAATCCTATAATGACCGGCATGAGCAGACATACCTGGATCTGCACAAAAAGATGTACAAAAGCGTAGTATGAGTACACCACAATGGTACCCAGTAAGTATCGAGCCTAACCTCAGTAGAGTAGTAACGAGGCCAGGTCAAGACATCTACTAGGATATAAAATAGACATTATGAAATTGCAATACAGATATGTAATGAAAAGTCAAGAAATAGGTAATGCAGAAAGATAATTGCAAGAATTAATACCGGAAACCAACAATAAATATAACACGAAGAAGCAACTAGAGAGCCACAATGATCATGTATAGACATCAACTGCTAGATCAAGTAAGGAATGACACAACAAGATATATTATCCACCAAAACACCTTGCAACATGAAACGAATGGCAAGAATCACAATGAGGTACCGCCTCGTGTATAATGAAATAAAAAAATCGAGGTACCGCTTCGTATAATCAAGAATCGCGACTGAGGTACCACCTCATATTTACTTTTCTCAATTTCAATCACAATCTTTCCTTATACCGCCGCGTGAGCCTTACATTTGAAAATAGGTTTTGAAAATAGTTTTCTCGAAATAGCTACATGCACTTTAGCCCACCTTATGACGTCACGTGCCTTCACGTAGTTCCCTTACAAGCAACATGCACATAAGTCCCACCGTATACTGCCGCATGCACATCAACCCAAGCCTTATACCCCCGCATGCGCGTCAATATCGTATCACAATAATAATTCGCACCACAAGTGCCCATATATCACAACTTGCCAATAACAACAATATCAATGTTTCCACAACAATAGCCCATGGCTCCACCACAACGTATACAAGAATATCAATAACATCAATAGATGAAAATACTCAATAAGATAGATGTTTTAACAATAATCAACATCGCCTAAACGTATTAACGACTTTCACAATTTCAATACCAAATAACTCAACAGTGAGAGAAATAATGTATAACCACAATATTAGATAAGACTAACTCGCAATGAAAGGGATAAAATTCAACGATGAGTCTTAATTAATGGAAATCAACAAGTAAAGGGATAACATGAACAATTACATCAAGCAACGAAAATCAATAGGGAAAGAGATAACACGAACACTAACATCAACAATGATAATTCACAATGAGAAGATAGCATGTAACTATAAAAGAGGCAATAACTTCAACTAAAGCATGGGAGAAATTTAGCAAATAGGATGTAGAACAATACTAAACAAGTCAACTAAGGCATTTAAGGATAGTCTAACACAACTAAGGATAATTTGACTATGGGAATTAGAACATAATATGGCATTTCAAGTAAAGCATGGAAATAGTCTAAGTAGCCTAAATCGGTCAAATACTACATACAACCTATGTACCCACTCGTCACTTTCCATACACGAATTTCACTTAGCACAATTAAATCAAATAATACCAATCATAAGGGGTTGTTCCCCCACACGAAGTTAGGCAAGATACTTACCTCAATTGGGCCAATTGAAAACTCGAAAATAGCTTTACCCTTACAATCCGTCTCCACACGGCACAAATCTAACCAAAATCGACTCAATAATATCAAACAATGCTAGGGAATTTAATTGCAATAGATAAAGTTAAGATCTTTATACTTTTTTCAAAAAGTCAACAAAAGTCAACCTAGGGCCCGCCCGGTCAAAACTTGGGTCCAATGGTAAATTCCGTCTACCCATGACTCCATGAGTTCATATATATTGTTAGTTTCAAAATCTGAGTCTAAATCGACTCTCAAAACTCAATTTCTCATTTTTCAAAAACTTGACAAAGTTTCACCAATTTTTACTTTGATTCATATGATTAGAAATAGATTAAAATCACTTACCCAAGGTTTGTAGGTGGAACCCCCCTCTCCAAATCGTCTCCTACCGAGTCTAGGGTTCAAACAATGAGAGAATGAACTCAAAAATCTCGTCCCTCAGCTATTTGTTGAGTCGCAAATGTGACATGTGGTTCGCAATTATAAACCCCACAAATGCGAAGAATCCCTCACAGAAGAGATGATCCTCCCATTTCTGCTATCATCGTAATTGCAATGAAACATTCGTAATTGCGAACTCTGGACCTCCGCAAATGCGACCAGGTCGGTTACAAATGCGAACCAGCTCTTTCCCAGGTAATTATCGCAAATGCGAACCCATCAGACTTGGCCTACCTTCGCATATGCGAACCAAAATCTCGCAAATGCAAAATCAGAGGCCTGTGCAGAAAAACCAGTAAACACAATTCTAACAACACTCCGCTAAGCGTCCGAAACTTACCCGAGCCCCCGAGGCTCCAATTTAAACATCCACACAAGTCTATAAATATCATACGAACTCGCTCTCATGATCAAAACACAAAAATAACATCTAAAACTAGTAACTGAACTCAAATACATGAAGTTCAAAGAAATTTCAAGAACTTCTAAAATTACAACTAAGCGTCAGAATCCTATCAAATCAATTCCAAATGATACCAAATTTTGCATACAAGTTCTAAATGCCATAACGGGCCTATTCCAAATTCCAAATCGTATTCTGATCTCGATAACTAAAAGTCAACCTACAGTTAAAATTTTCAACTTAAAATTGCCAAATTTCAGCAAATCAACCTATCGACTTCCAAAATTAATTTCGGGCATACGTCCAAGTCCGAAATCACGATACAAAGCTATCGGAGTCATAAAAATATAGTTCCGGGGTCGTTTTCACAAAAGTCAAAGTTTGGTCAACATTTTTAAATTTAAACTTCTCAATCAAGAATCAAGAGTCCAAATCAACACCGAAAGCTCCCTGGAATGAAACTAATCAACCCCGCAAGTCATAAAAGCATAAACACACACATGTAAAGAAATAAAAGGGGTAACAGGGAGCAATTACATAAAATGACCGATCGGGTCGTTACATACAATAAAGGAATCAAGCTCCCCGCTCAAAGAGAAATGGCCCCAAAGTGAAGGGATACATATAAAAATATGTAAAAACCCTTCTTGGGGATGGTTATTCGCTCCCCCAGATCAGGAGCAATAATGTCTAAATCTTGAAAATTGCAATCTTCTTTCACAGCGGAAATGCTAGAAGGACGGATGGAAGAATGGTACACGCCAACGACCCACGTGCAAGGGTTAGCAGAAGGAAACTTCTCTTCAAAATCTTTGGTCATGACAAGACTCTTTGGGAAGATAATGCTTATCGTATGAGGAACGACGTCATCAACTTTACCTTTGTTCTTTGATGAACTAGGCTTTCTGGAAGAAGAGGCCATTTCTTATAAGAAAAGAAGGGAAGTTCTCTCTCAAGAAGAAGGTTAAAGAAAACTTGAAGAAAAAGTATGCGTTGAGTAAAGAGAGTATCCCGACCCAAATCAGAGGGCCGCGACGGGCACCCGGTGCCTTACTCAACCGAGTACCAACGTAACATATCTTGCTTATCACACCATCATAGGTAAATGGGCCAGAAGGGCCATCATGATATAACTGGAATACAACACAAGGGAATACTAGACATAAGATGAGCCAACATGATATAGAAACCTATACACGTGACATACGGGCCTATAAGGCCGACATGATCATTTGTACACTCAAAATATAGGCCAATAAAGCCATACAAGTATCCATATACATGACATCTATCTCAAGCCTCTAAGAGTAAACGTTATAAAGGTCAAGACAGGGCCCCGCTATACGAATCAATACATGTCCAAATCATACTGACCAAATAGGCAACTCCGGAGCACGTGGAGTGCACCAACACCTTCCGCTAAGCTGATAGCCTACTAGGAGGACTGTCAACATGTCTATCGGAACCTTCGGGTATGACACACAGTGTCCATAGGTAAAAAGGACGTCAGTATAAATAAAGTACCGAATATGTAAGGAATGAAAGAAACATGGTGTAAAGAACTCAACATGTAAGTCTGAATATCTATGTGAATCGTGAAACATTTATAATGTCATGTATATGCATATAAATGTCATACCATGCATAGGTATATGACTACATAACATCATCAAGCCTCTGAGGGCATCCCATCATATCATCTCGGCCTCAGTGGGCCAAATCATCAACGTATACCAGCTGATCAGGTGGTAGTGGGTATATAATGCCGTAACTTTTCCCCATACCCTATATACATATAATACACACGTATATAACTCCATCCAGGCATGGGTCAATGTACATGTATAAATGAATGCAATGCATAATGAAGTAAGTCAATAAGATCTCTCAGAATATCATAAGATCAATATGCCTTCGGATAAACTTTATCAACTTACGTATTTTCTATGACCCATGAACAGATGATATAATAATAGGACACATGGGTAATTAAGAACATAGGCACCCCTATTACTTTTATGAATAGAGTTATTTATGAAAGTTGTGCGTTTGCTCGTTTTGTTTGTATCATATCGATCATGCCAAAAGGAAAGAAGGAATAGCCTTAACATACCTTTGTCGTTTACCTAACCACACGGCATCGGTTCATCCCGTTAGTACTTAAATCTACAACAAACAATAAGGGACCATTGTTAAGCTTACGGAAGCTAGAACTCAACATAAATGAGCGACTAGCTCATCTACGAAAGTTTGGACAGCACCTCCCCTTATTCTTTTCATTTTCCTTAAATCCACAAACAAGACCAACATGTCCAGAATGTCAACGAATATATATATATATATATATATATATATATATATAGATATATATATATATATATATATATAT
>AWOL01S0006000.1:492786-534429 GCA_000715115.1 Nicotiana otophora
AACCTCATATTCATTACAATACATCACCAAAATAGTCCACACCATCTCACCCAACAACCAAGTTCTAACTTGCACTTTCCAAGCCTTCTCTTTTTCCAGATACATCAACCACATTAGCAATAGTATTCTTAAGTTATTTCTACTGATTTCCAGCCATAAAACATCAAGAATGTAACTCCAAAATAGTCCATGAACTACAACACTTCAACATGAAGTTCAACTTACTTCACAAGTTTCCTTTATCAAATCAACTAGATATACATAGATGATCTTAAATACATATAGGAGAAGTTAAACCTTATCTTGGCAGCAAGAATACTCATCCAACTACGATTTACTTCAAGATCAAATAAGTTCTTTACCCCAAACAACTTGTGGATTTGTTCTTGAACCCTAGAATAACTTTGAGAGAGATCTTGGGCTGATATTTTGGAGCTCTTTCACATTGCAATAGAGAGAGAGGAATTATGATTTTTTTTCTAAGTGAAATTGAGATATATCTATGTTTATATGGCCCACTAATGGGCTTGGAAAGATGGGTCTTGGGCTGCCCCAAGACTTTCCCATCTCTATCCTTTTCCATTCCCTTTTAATTTGATCCACAAGCTCTAAATAGGTGATGCACCTAGTTGTCACCTACTGAATCAAGTAGGTGATTCATGTTGGTCCTTTTTCCATTTTGAAATATGTGTCTCATCCTCATTAAATAGTTTTGTTATGAATCGAGTAGCTCATCAAGTAAGAAGGAAAGTAAGTTGGTTAAGCATGTGTCGGGTAAGCAAGCAACTCATTTTTATTTGTCCAAAATTTCCTTTCTCACGTTTAAGTGCATTCATCCTCAACCTAGTCATTTGTATGTGGAACGAAAATACGGGATGTAATATCATTAGATCACTTTATATACTTTCAAAGAGAATCTCATTTTTCGAGCTTACATCAGTTGACTTACGACGTATATTCACGTCCGAAAGCATGGGGTGTAACAGAGAGTTTGAAAAGGTTTAGAGAATTATGAAGTATAAATAAAGAGGTTTGATGCGTATAAGTAAAGGTATATGCGGCTAAAATCATGGCCATAATTACGTCCATAACCGACAAAAGTGATGTTAAATCGTAGGATAACGCGTGTTCGAGGCATTTAATGCTGAGAGACGTACGTCTAATCAACCGCCAAAAACTTTTCAGAGGAGATCAGAGAATTTCCCGCCAAAAAAGATACTTCTACCAACTTAACGGTGACACACAGTTATGTCACCGGAAAGCAAGGTCACTATCTGTATGGGGTAAAATATGTTCATATTTAATGATCACATGAGAAAGCGACACGTGGAACCGAAAGCAGAAGATAGATGAACCCGAAAACAATGATCTCGCTTGTCACCGGAGAGAATGATACTCATAACGACAAAATTAATGACGCCATCCGATAGCATTCAATGAAGAATATTCTACAACATTAGGTGCATGATCTGTTACAGAAAATATGGCATTCACTGCCCATCGTTACGCATCCTTCAATGGCCCTCGTAATTGTCATTAAAGAGTAGCTTAATCCTAAGACCTTGTTCCCTAGGTGCAGCTATAAATAGTGAGCTCTACCATCATTGTAAAGGAGACGAATTTTCTAACAAGCATACACTATATTCTATCAAAAATACAATAACATTTTACTTTCTTGCTTATCTGTATTGGTCTTATTGCTCCCGGTAGCTCTGCACCCGGAACTAAGATATCTGCCGACTATTTCGATTTTAAGGTTAAGTCTTATATTTCTGTCTAATTCATCTATTATTTTTCGATCAAATTAATTCACTTGTCTATAAATCACTTATAAATTTAACTGTACCATTTTACGGGTAGACAATTACCCAAAAATAAAAGATAACGTATATAAACTTAAAAAGTATATTGGCCTTCTTATCTATTCATTTTCATCCCTTACTTGAACGTCCAAACCAATCCACCTAAGAGTAGCAGATAGACTAGAAGGACCTGTACCAATCAAAGACCAGTTTTCTTAATTATCAAATGAAATTAGTTCAACTCCTTCAAGTAACATTATTCTAACCAATGAGAATACATTATTTGCAAATAACTCTTTTGTCATCGGTCGGGAATAGATTGTTGGCAACCCGTTTGTTCTTTCTGTCTACAACAAGATGTTGAGTGGTTCCAATAAGTTATGGTCGATTTTGCTCCCAAAGTAAATTCTTTCATGTAAACAAGACAAAGTAAAATACTTTGACGAATAATTTCTATACAAACGTTGGGATATGGAAAGGAATCTTACTTTTAGGAACAAATAACATACTTAGAAATCACACAATTAGATAACAACATCATAAAGAGTTAAGCACTAAATACAACAACAACAACAACCCAGTATAATCTCACTAGTGGGGTCTGGGGAGGGTAGTGTGTACGCAGACCTTACCCCTACCCTGGGGTAGAGAGGCTGTTTCCAAATGACCCTCGGCATCCTTCCCTCCAAGAACTCCCCACCTTGCTCTTGGGGTGACTCGAACTCACAACCTCTTGGTTGGAAGTGGAGGGTGCTTACCATCAGAGCAACCCACCTTGTTAATAAACATAAGACATCAATAAATGTACTTGAGGCAACCTAACGCACAATGGATCACTTTCTGAAGAAACTCCATAAGTTAGTTTTTGAAAATCAGAAAGAAAATAATGTCTCCACGTGGAAGGGTTAAATTCAAAAGGATTGGCATATAAACACTAATTTTACTACTAACTTTTCATTTTCGATTCGAAATAATGAGTCCAATTCCAGATCCTAACTTAGCTTCTCTTATCCAGTCTCGATCTCGAAAGCTTCAGCCAAAGAAATTGATGATATTTTAAGTATTACTCTTCATCAAATAAGCTAGAGAGATGTGTTTGGTTCCCAAAAGGGATAGCGGTTTTATTTATCTTTGGAAAATCCCGTTTTTAAATGCTTTTGGGTGGTTGTTTGGCTTAGAGGCAAATTATTACCGATTAATAAAATAGGAATTGTGGTATATTAAGAATTAGTAATGTTTACCCGTAAAAAGATACAGTTAAATTTATAGCGTGGTTTATAGACAAGCGAACCGATTTGGTGAAAAAATAATAAAGAAATAGGAACAAAAGTAAGATTAGTGACAAGGTGGGTTGCTCTGATGGTAAGCACCTTCCATTTCCAACCAAGAGGTTGTGAGTTCGAGTCACCCCAAGAGCAAGGTGGGGAGTTCTTGGAGGGAAGGATGCCGAGGGTCATTTGGAAACAGCCTCTCTACCCCAGGGTAGGGGTAAGGTCTGCGTACACACTACCCTCCCCAGACCCCACTAGTGGGATTATACTGGGTTGTTGTTGTTGTTGTTGAACAAAAGTAAGATTAACGACTGAAACTAAAGAAAACGACAAGCCTGACTCTGAGCTTAGTCTCTCTGAGTGCAAAAGTAAAAGCAATGATTAAGCTGTTTAGATTGAGTGTAAAATAATAGATTATAACTTTTGTATGTAGAGTGTTTCATGTCCTACAATGGTTGTTAATCATGTTATTTATAGCTATACTTAGGGAGACAAGATCCTAACATCAACGCATCTTGAATGAGAATAAAAATGTCATTGATGATTACATAACAGTTGGTACAATTTGAAATGTGCTAAATCCAATCTGATCCGACTAATGCATAGCCCTACCAGAGATAGCGATATGGACCGGGAAACGAGAATCAGTTTTGTGGACCAAAGCCCATTTCACCCCATAGTGCCTGAACTTCCTCTGCTGGTGGATTTTGGAGCTCTTCCGGTTGAGCATTCGGTTGAGCTGATGAAGATATTTTTCTTCTTTGAAGGGAAGCTCCTTTATCACTGGCTTCGCCTTCATCATCGAGGACCATTGTGGCCGGCTTGGTTGGTGTTTTATTTACACTTTTCCACTGAGTCCCAATCGAGGAGGAATGTCTCCTCTTCGGTTTCTTAGGCTGGGGACTTTGGGCGGTAGCACCTTCACCGGAGGCGAGAGAAGTTTCATGAGCCCTCCTCTATTTAAGGGCATCTTGCAGCACATGTGCGGCCACCATCGGGTCATCAAGAACCTCGAAGTCAAGGCACACGACGGAACCCCTCGGAAGCCCTTTATGAAGAAACATGTAGTTAGAAATTTGATCTTAAGGTTTTCGTGCTCGAGCTGTGCATGAAAGAAAAACGAATGTTGGCTTACCATGGTTCTTGGCTCTCCACCCGCATTTGGGAGCCATTTCTTTCCACTGTCAGGATTTTGGAGTTATAATATCTTCAATTTTCTAAACCCATCGGTCCAGACCGTGAATCCGTGGTGGTTCCCAGCAAGTAGCTGAAACGAAGGGAGTAAAAAATTAGATAATCAAGAAATTATCTTTCTGTGAAGAAAGGAAACGAACATCCGATGACTTACGAAAAAGATTCCATGACTCGGGGAACACTGGAGCTGTGGTCGGGATGATGTCCCTAGTAGCAATGACAACGAATCGCTTCATCCATCCATGGCCATCTTCATCGCTTGCTGAAGTTTAACACTCCCCCATGAAAAGGCTTAAGGTAGTAAAGGTTCATCATATGTGCGAGAGTTAGGGTTTCTCCGATCTAGATGCACAACTAACGAAGGCAGGCAACCGTACGCCATATGGATGGGCCTGCTTGTGCTTAATAGACCTGGTACCGGTGGCAAAATTCTAGTATTATTGGGTCAAGTCCTTCACTCGACCCCAAGGTGAAGGGACCCAAAGCAAAGAGATATGTATATATATATATATAAACCCCTCGCTGGAGTAGGTAACTCGATCTACCCCATCCAGGGCGAGGATTTCGACATTGGAGCAGTTGTAGTTCTCCTTCACAGTAAAAGTTCAGAGAAGAAGTTCTTGCTAAGAAAGTTGAATGTTCTAAGGAAACTCAGAAAGGGAGAAAAGCTTATGAAAGCAGTGAAAGTGAAGAAGTAAAACGATGAGTAGCTGAGGAGTTAGAGACGATAAAAATCGTGATCATGATTATCTCGAAAACTGGCAAACATACTTGCCGAATCACTGGGCAACGCATGTTCGGAGTATTAAATGCGAGGAGACGTGTGTCTCTTCAAGTGTTATAGACTGTTCAGGAAATTTCTCGCCAAGAAAAGAATACTCATCTACTTCCCAGTAACTTTGAGTTGTGTCACCGGAAAATAGGGGGATTATCTGTATGGTGGTGAAATTGGTTGATAACAGGTGGTCAAATGGCGAGGTGATATGTGGAACCAATGACAGGCAAAAGATGAGTCATCAAATAATTGGCATCAGGCACGAAGTGTATAACCGGCACGGGATGGATCTCGAAGGGAGCATAACCGATGATAAAGACTCAAAGGTTTGACATCGGATAACATTTAATGAGCAGTCGTTACTGAGAATATCTGCATATACCTTGTCTAAGGTGAACTCAACTTTTGGTAGTCCAAGGACCAAGTCCTTTGCAGCCAACTTTCTGAGTTGAGATAGACTAGCATGTCCAAATCTTCTATGCCATAACAGTGAGTCATCTTCCACTACACTTAAGCATGTGTGCTCACTCTGAGGAAGAGACATAATAGATACCTTGTAGACATTGTTGTATCTCTTACCTTTTAACACAATTTCATCAGTATCAAGCTTAGTGACAATGCAGATTTTGGAATTGAATTTTACCTCAATTCATTTATCACACAGTTTAGAAATGATAAGAAGATTATTTTTAAGACCTACCACATAATACATATTTTCTATAGCATGAGAGAGTGACTTACTGTCCTTACTAATACCTTTTATCTGGCCCTTTTTCCCCATTTCCAGATGACACACTCACTCCAAGAAAGGCTGTCAGTGAGAGAAAATTTTTCTTTTCTCCAATCATATGTCTTGAGAATCCATTGTCTAGATACCAGTCTTGATTGTTCCCTCTCACTTTAGCCTGCACCAGTATTCGCAAGTTAGCCTTGGGAATCCAGACAAGCTTGGGTCCCTTTTTATTTGAAAATGGATGAATCAGATATCTCCTTGCCCATAAGGGAAGAGGATTAATAGTTATTTTCTTGTTGACCTTAATCCACTTAGTTTTAACAAATAGCTTGACTTTTGGTTCATCTCCCTTCTTTATATTTTTAGCAAGAGCAAAAGTGTTCTTAAACTAATCATGAATGTAACGACCCATCCGGTCATTTTGAGTATTGTAGCACCGTTGCCCCATTTTATTGATTATTCTGTGTTTAATTTTGTTTAATTCTGTGTTTAATGTTGACGGTTCTGATAGCTTCGTATGATGATTTTAGATTTAGGGCTATGTCCAGATATTGATTTGGAGGTCCGTAGGTCATTTTGACTTGAATTAGTCGAGAGTTGACTTTGTTGATAACGGGCTCAAATTTTTGTTCTGGAAGTTGGAATAGGTCCATCATATCATTTACGCCTTGTGTGCAAACTTTTAGGTCAATCGGAGTTGGTTTGATAGGTTTCAGTATTGGTTTTAGAAGTTCGAAATCCATTAGCTTCAATAGGCTTGAATTCGAGTGTGATTCATATATTGGATGTTGTTTGATGTGATTTAAGGCTTCGACTAAGTTCGTATTATGTTTTAGGAGGTGTTGGTATGCTTGGATGGGGTCCCCGGGGCCTCGAGTTTGATTCGGATTGAAAATTGGAATTGTGCATTTTTCTGTTGGCAGCAGTTTTGGTGTAATCGCACCTGCGAGGTTTTGGCCGCAGGTACGGAGCCGCAGAAGCAGCCATGGGGTCGTAGAAGCAGTCCTGAGTTGAGCTGGGAAATTACTCAGGTACAAGGAATATTTTTCCCCTGTGAGCTCGCAGATGTGGGCAACTGGTCGCTGAAGCGGAGAAAACTCTACAGATGCGGTCCCGATTGAGTGGACCCGCAGAAGCGGCAGGTCGGGAGTTTAATGCATTTTCGCAGAAACGTGTTGTCTTTCACATAATGGGAACTGCCGATGCGGTGTCTGTGCCTGAAGAAGCGAGAATCGCAGGGCAGACTGATATAGTTGAGGGTTTGAGCCTGTTTTGGACTTGTGAAGCTCGGCTAGGGGCAATGTTTGAGTGGGATTTCACTACAAGTTAAGAGGTAAATGACTTTTGATCACTTTTGTCCATAAATACTGAATACCCATTGATTATTACGCTTATTTTCAATGAAACTAAGTTAGAATTTGGGAAAATTTTGGACCATGTATTGGAGAGTGAAAATGAGGATTTGAGGGTCGATTTGTGGTCAGAATTGGATGATTTTGATATGGTTGGACTTGTTAATGAATGGGTGTTTGGATTTTGTGAATTTGTCAGGTTCCGAAGTGTGAGCCCGGGGTTGACTTTTTGATTTTGATTAAAAACCTTAGCCTTATCTTTTGGAATTCTTTCCTATAGCTATTATTGATGGAATTAAGTTGCTTTGGCTAGATTCGAGTCGCTTGGAGGCCAATTCACGAGACACGGATTTTTTGGAGCATTGAGTCGCGCACTTTGAGGTAAGTAACAATTCTAAACTTGGAACTGAGGGTATAAATCCTTGGAAAACGTATTATTTGTGTTGTGTTTAGGTGACACACATGCTAGGTGACGGGCGTGTGGGTGTGCACCATGTTAATCATGATATGGTTGATTCTATGGTACTATGTTGTCAATAAGTCTTGCCCCATCCATGAAATCATTACTTATTAGAGCAATTGGGCTGTGATTTGTTTTTAGAAACCATGATTAGTCTATGTGCTTATTATGTTGAGACCCACTGAGGTTATTTCTGTTGTTTTGAATTATTTGCTTTAACTGCAATTATGTACTCAATCAAGATTCTTCATTTGCATATCATATCACAATATCTATTATCATTTACTATTACAACACATGTTATTATTGTTTGGGCTGAGTGGTATGAGGTTTATGAGCCCTTGAGACTTGAGAGATTGATGACTGAGGTGGGTTCGGGAGCCGTGTTGTGAGTGTTATTGTGGATTGGGTTGCACGTCGTAGCATGCCTTATTGGCTTATTGCTCATTGTCGATTGGGCTGCATGCCGCAGCATGACTTATTGGCTTTATATTAGTGCTTGGGCAGGATCCGTCCCTCCTGAGTCTGACATACCAGTAATGAGCGCAATCACAATTATATCTACACGTGCTTTGGTGAGGGGAATTGATGTTAGGAACTCATACATTGCTGAGTGATTGTATGTGTTAAGTAGGAAATTGAGTCAGGCATATTGAGTACCCTGAGAGTATGAGTACCTGTGAATATCACTGTGATACATTATATTTGACATGCATAATTGACATTTAGGCATAGAGATATAACATTCCTCATGCTAGCTTGTACATGACATATTTTATCAATGTTGGGATTTAATTGTTGAACTTGAAAGCATGTCTAAATTCTATACCATGAACGAGCTGAATATGTAAGTTTTCTCTGAGTTAACTATTATCATTTGTCATTATTTTACGTGCGTTGGCATTATATTGGTTCTGACTGTATCCTTATGAGCTAGTCATTGCTTTTAGCCTAAGGTTAGTTCTGTTACTTATTATGTACACTGGGTCGGTTGTACTCATACTACACTCTGCACTTCGTATGCAGATCCAGGTACATCTGGACGCAGGGATTGCTAGGGTAGTCCTAGTACCTGCTCGGAGACTTTGAGGTAGCTGCTATGGCGCCCGCAGACCTTGATTTTCCTTCCTTTTATTTCAGTACTGTTCTACCTTTCAGACAGTTATACTAGAGTTTTTTTTTATGTTGAGATGTTGTGGTGCACCTGTACTCGATTAAACCAGATTTTGGGGTGTTTGTAGTGAAGTTACAATTGTTTTATTACATACTTTTGATATCTTCTGTTGTTAAGCTCATAAAAAATCGTATTTTAATTCAAATTATTAGTTATTATATGATTGTCGGTATGCCTAGTAAATGTGTTAGCCGCCGTCACGGCAGGTTGGGATTTTGGGTCGTGATAAGTTGATATCAGAGCACTAGGTTACTTAGGTCTCATGAGTCATGAGCAGGTTTAGTAGAGTCTTGAGGATCAGTACGGAGACGTCTGTACTTATCTTCGAGAGGCTGGCAAACCATAAGGAAACTCCACTTTCTTGTATTCTTGTCATGCGGGTTTGTTGATTCCGAAATCTGCAATACTACTTCTCTATTCTCTCACAGATGGTGAGTACACGTATGACCGAATCAGGCAAAAAACCACCAGTACCACCAGCTAGGGTTGCGAGAGCCTGGGGTCACGGTAGAGGCCGAGGTGCAGCTTGTACTACAGCTAGAGCAGTGCATGTAGAGCCACCAGTTGCTCCAGCTTATAAGTAGATACCGGATGTTGTTGAGTCGGTAGGACCAGCTAAGGCATCAGTTTTACCCATTGTGATTATATGCCTTCAAGAGGCCTTAGCCCAGATTTTGACTGCGTGTACGAGCCTAGCTTAGGTAGTCTCAGTTCCAGTTGCACCAGCCACTTCACAGGCCGGGGGAGGTGCTCAGATTCCCACCGCCCATACTCCAGAGCAGGTAGCTCAGGGACTTCAAACATCGCGGGTACTACCAGCCCAGACGGTTTTTGCTGCTCAAGACAAAGTTGGCCTACCTATGAGCGATGAGGAGCTGAAGAGACTAGAGTGGTTTGGGAGGCTTAAGCCTTTAGAGTTCGGTGGGGCAGAGTCAGAGGATGCTCAGAATTTTATAGACAGGTGCCAGCGGATTCTTCGCACAATAGTTATTATGGAGACCACTTGGGTTGCATTCACTACTTTTTAGGTGACAAGGGTAGCCTACAAATGGTGGTAGGCCTATGTGTTGAGCAGTCCAGTCAGCGCAGCACCACTTACGTGGCATGAGTTCTCAATTCTTTTCTTAGAGAAGTTTGTTCCACAGACTCGCAGAAAGGAGTTGCATAGGTAGTTTGAGCAGCTATGCCAGGAGGGTATGTTAGTGACTCGGTATGAGATGAGGTTTCTGAGTTGGCTCGTCACGAGGTATGGTTGGTACACTCTGAGAGGGACAGGATCAGGAGGTTGATTGATGGGTTCAACTATGGACTACGTTTCATCAAGACTTGGGAGATTGCGTTAGGTGCGAGGTTTGGTGAGGTGTATGATATTGCAAGATGCCTAGATCTGGTTCACAATCAGGAGCGTGAGGAGAGGGAGGCCAAAATGCCGCATAGTTCAGGTGGTATAAGTAGTGCCTCATCTGGAGGGCAGTCTTACCATAACAAGAGTCGTCCTTATAGGCCCGCTTAGATGGCTCATCTGGTTCATCATGATGCAAAATCTAGCCATGTCTCATATAGTGCTCATCTGGGTCAGTCATCTTTCAGTTCCCTCATAGCTCAGAGTTCATCTCACGCTCCATCAGTTCAAGATTTATATGTACCATGTTCTTCTAGTGGTTATTCTGGTTCTCAAGATCCTATTCAGTCCGCGTCACCATTTGCAGATCGAGGTTGCTTCTAGTGTGGGGAGTTGGGACATGCGAGGAGGTATTGTCCCCTCCTTATTGGAGGTCCAGTTCAGCAGAGAGGTCAAGTTATGACTTTTTCACCAGTACTTCACCACCCGCTCAGCCAGCGCGGGGTGGGACTCAACTAGTTTGAGGTCGCCCTAGAGAGGGAGGTCGATCAGGTGGTGGTCGGGCTCGATACTATGCTTTTCCCACTAGGCCAGAGGTAGTTTCTTCAGACGCAGTGATCACATGTATTGTTTTAGTGTTCCATAGAAATGCTTCAGTATTATTTGACCCTGGTTCCACTTATTCACATGTATCATCATACTTTGCTCATTATTTGGATATGCCTCGTCATTCCTTAGTTGCACTTGTTTATGTATCTACGCCGGTAGGTGATTCTATTATTGTGGACCGTATGTATCGGTCGTGTGTTGTAGCTATTGGGGGATTGGAGATGAGAGTTGATATTTTACTTCTTAGCATGGTTGAATTTGACGTGATTTTAGGCATGGATTGGTTGTCACCATGTCACGCTATTCTGGGTTGTCATGCTAAAACCGCGACATTGGCAATGTCGGGATTGCCTAGGATAGAGTAGAGAGATTTTTAGGACTATGTTCCTAGTAGAGTGATATCTTATTTCAAGGCCCAACGGATGGTTGGGAAGGGATGTTTGGCATATTTGGCCGTTGTGATGGATGTTATTGCTGATACTCCTACCATTCAGTGTGTTCTGGTAGTGAGGAACTTTCCATATATATTTCCTGCAGACTTGCTGGGCATGCCACCTGATAGGGACATTGAGTTTGGTATTGTCACTACCCCAAAATCCAACTAGTCGTGATGCCACCTAACCCAACCCGCAAGGTAAGCCAATTTGCAATGATCCAACTCAAATGAGATTTGTTAAGAAAATAAATGATGAAACTACTGAACGTTTATATAACTTCTCGAGGATTAGTAGTATGAATCATGAGCTTATAAGATTTTGAGTTTATAAAGCTCGTATGAAATAAATACATCATTTGTTCGAAATATACATAAGAAGATTAATAATTCTAAAGTTACCAAGAACAAGAGGCAGATATAACCGGAATGCAGGTATATCTTTAATGCCAGCTCCTTCCATACACAACAGTATCAACTCCAAAATCTGCACGCAAGGTGCTGAAGTATAGTATGAGTACAACAGACCCCATGTACTAAATAAGTAACAAACCTAACCTTAGGTTGAAAGTAGTGACGAGCTTGGACGACGGTCAGAGAGTCCAACACAAATAGCTAAAAACTACTCGTAACAATACAATAAAAATAGTACAAATAAAAACTCAAAGATATGATTCTCAGCTCGTCAACTGTTGCAAAAAATAGGCATGTTTTTCACGTATAACAGTAAAACCCAATGCTTTGACTTCTAAGGCTTGAAAGGTCCTTTAATCGATTTCCAATTGATTGCTTCAACCTATCGATTGAGTGAGTTGGAGAAGAAAGTCTTTGAAAGCTATGACTCTATATGTTTCGCGTGATCTTTCACCGAAATCACCAAACTACAAGTATGTGAGAAAACTGTGATATTTCCCAAACTCTTTCAACAACAGATAAAATATTTCATTCTCAAATAGCATGAGGAAGGTACATCTCTATGCCTACATGTCGATGTGCATGTGAAGTCGTGAATGTCACAAAACTGTGTAGCATGAGAAAATGCATCTCTATACATATATGTCAAGTGTGCATGTCAAATGCAATGCATCACAGTGATGAACTCATGTACTCACACTCTTAGAGTACTCAATATCACTATTTTGCACTCCCACTCAGCACGCTCAATCACTTAGTACACTTAATCACTCAGCACTGTACAATACCATTGGTATGCCAGACTTTGGAGGGGCAGATCCTCCACAAGCACTAATATAAAGCTAATATGGCATGTTGCGGCGTGCAGCCCGATCATACACTTTAAGGTACTTATGCAAGAGTCAAAAACTGAGTCTAAGCGTCACACTAAAGCACTCACTATTCTCAAGGCATAACAAAATTAAGAGATATTTCTTCCAATTCAAATCAATAGAACAAGGTTTTCCACTCCTAACGAAAATAAAAACTAACTACACCCGATTCAAACAAAACGCTTGGAAAAGAACCGCGACCCAAAGAAAAATCAATGGAGAATTAATACACTACCTATCAGAATAAAATATTTTTGCCTTTTTCTTTCGACATAATTCCATCAAGAATCATGTCGAATGATATCCATCATCGGGAAGAATCAAAAAATTTAAATGTTTACGGTTTTTTCCAAAAAACAATTTCTACCACACTACTACGTCTAACCAAAAGAAACTAACCAAATTAATATACATACATACAAATATATCCCCCACCCCACACTTTAAGTTGTGGCATATCCCCATGAGACACAATTGTAAAGCATAAGGTAGAGGAAACTTTCCTAACTCTCTAGTCGCGGTCTGAGTCAAAGTCGGGCTCCAGTCTTCGCGCCCGAACTAGTGCACACATCCATGCGAACAACTTCTTCTCAGCCTTCTTGAGGTACATCCCACACTTGTCTTTCTCAATCACTCGGACCTTCTCTTCAAACTTTTCACTTTCCAGTCCGCACTTGCAGCTGGCTTCTCCTTTCTCACCCCCATCTCCACATTCATCTCGAAAGTCACCGTCTCTTCACCCCCTCTAAGCATGAGTTTTCTATCATGTATGTCTAATATTGCTTTGTCTGTCGCTAAGAATGGTCTTCCTAAGATAAGGGGGACCTCCTTATTCTCCTCCATCTTCACTACTATAAAGTCTACTGGAAAGACGAACTTATCTGCCCAAACTAAGACATCTTCCACTATCCCTTCGGGTATTATAGTTGTTTGGTCTGACAGCTGCAAAATATTGGCACATACCTTATATCTCCAAGATCATTCTCCAATTTCCTGTAAATAGACAAAGGCATTAAATTAATTGAGGTAGTAGAATCACACAAAGACTTATCAAAATTAAGAGTGCCTAATGAGCAAGGTATAGTAAAACCCCCTGAATCTACATACTTTTGTGGGAGTTTGTTTTGCAAGATTGTGCTGCAATGCTCTGTGAGCTTGACCACTGAGGTCTCCTAGATCTTCATTTTCTTTATAAGGATCTCCTTCAAGAATTTGGCATAAGCTGGCATTTGTGAAAGAACTTCTGTGAATGGCAAGTTTACATTAACATGTCTCAGCATCTCTAAGAATCTCTCAAACTGCTTGTCCATATTTTCTCTATATACCTTTTGGGGAAAGGGTAGAGTAGGGATATGCTCGCTCTCATTAGATTCCTCCCTTCTTGAAGTTTCTTCCTTATTCTTTTTCTCAACTCCTTTCTTACCTTTCTTCTTCTTATCAACATCATTTTTCAGCTGCTCCTCAACTTCTTTTTCAGGTACCACCTCTTTTTGGACTAGAGTGGGATTTTTCAACACTTGCCCGCTTCTCAATGTCACAACATTAACTGTTTCTTTGGGGTTTCTTTCAGTGTCAGCTGGAAGAGTTTCTGAAATTCTCTCAGACAATATAGTTGCAATTTAACCCACTTGCTTCTCCAAGTTTCATAAACCAGTGCCAAGTTCTTTGATAGCTGCACCGTGAGCATCTAATAACTCATCTGTCTTAACAATGAAGGACTTTATTTGATCTTCTAACCCAGATTGACTTGGCTGTTGAGGCTGAAACTGCGGCCTCAGCTAATTCACAAAACCAAGAGCTCCTTGAAATCTGGGATTATTTTGTTTCCATGCATTTGCAGTAACCCCAGGTGAACTTCACGAAAAGCTAGAGTACTTCTGACCCATTGCATTAAATTTATAATTCCCAACAGCATTAACTTCCTCAATCGAGGCTTGACACTCATGAGTAAGGTGTCCTCTTCCACATATATCACAAGTTGCATGGGGCTCACTATGTATTGAAGCGAAGGTCAGCTTCCTTATTTCTTTGTCTATGGAATCAAGTTGTGCTTGCATAGATATATTAGCATCAACTTGGTGAACACCAGTTGATCTTCTTCTTTCAGCAATCTCAGAGGGCCACTGATTTGCATCTTCAGATAATTCATCTAGAATCATGACTATCTCCTCTGGGGTCCTCTTCAACAATGGGCTTTCAGCTGCATTACTCAATATTTTTCGTGAAGCTGGTATCAATCCATCCCAAAAGACTTGGAGTTGCATCCAGAGTTCAATTCCGCTATGTTGACACTTTCTCACTATCTCCTTAAACCTCTTCCAAGCTTCAAACACAGTTTCAGTCTCGTTTTTGCAGAAGTTATGGATTTCTCTTCTAAACTTGCCCATCTTAGCTGATGAGAAATATTTGTCAAGATATTTTATAGTCATCTCATCCTATGTTCTAATCGATCCATTAGGCAAGCATCGAAGCTAATTCTTTGCATCATCTTTAAGTGTGAATCGGAATGCCCTTAAGTAAACTGCATCACTATAAAAAAACTGAAATTAGCTACGAACGTCGTCGCTAATCTGTCGCTAAAACGCTCGTTAGCTATAGAATTTGTTCGTCGCTAAAACCTATTTTTTTAGTAGTGCATCTTGTGACACACCATTATATTGAAAGGTGTTCATAATCTCCTCGAAGTCCATCAGATGATTATTTAGATCTTCATTAACCTTTCCTCTAAAAACGCAGTTGTTTTGACGAGTTTTGGGCAACCCTTGCTTCAACTCAAAATTGTTAGTTGCAACTGGATGTGGTCTCACACTTGATAATCCTTGGTTGAAGACTGGTCTAGCATAATCACCGAGTGGTCTCCGAGCACCGGGAGCTATATTTTCGAATTAGTCTGCATCCAAAGGTTGATTCTGAGCCATTCTCCGAGCTCTCTCCTCCTCAAAGACAAGTTGTGCATTTCGAAGAGTTGTTTCTTCAGCATCCCTTGCAGATTTTTCTCTTTGTTGGGTTGCCTCTCTTGAAGCCAAATCAACATTATCATCATCTCCCGCCATAATTTCTTTGGTTGAGGATTGCCCAACCTTCTCTGTATTCTCGAGGAGACCTCTTTCCTTCCTCAACTGTCGTAGTTGTTTCTCGATTTCTGGTTCATATGGTAGCACTTCCTTCCCAGAAGATCGAGTCATGCACCAATCTAACATGTATCCTGCGCACAATCAAGGAACACCAAACATAAAAAGGGAAAAATAAAAAACAATTCCTGATTTAGCACTAAAAACTATTTCCAGCACTATTGATTGCCAATCCCCGGCAACGGCTCCAATTTGATGAGGCTAAAATACATACGTAAATATGCTCGCTAGTCAAATATAGTATATAAAAATATCGTATCTATAGGGATTGGATTTAAAATGTATTTTCGTAGCTTCTAGTTTTAATTTCTATCCAAGATAATCGACAATTTAGATATGTGTGATTAAAACTAAAATTGACTAAAAGTCTAAACTATTGGCTAATGACAATCGCAACAAGAGTAAGCAAAGAAGATATCAATGGGAGAAAATAGGGGTTGATTGGATAGGTGCAAGATAAATGTCTGGGATTTAACTCTAGTAAATTCACTTCTAATGTTCAAGTGAGTCTCTCGAATTCACCCAATTATTAGTTCAAACATTTAGTAGAAACTCCTCTCTCGATTAAGTCTCAACCTCACAATATGAACCAATTTAAGCTAAGTGAAGATATGTAAGAATTTGTAGTGGATTGATCTTTAGGAGAACCTCTCTTGATTATCCTCCTAACTTGGGTTAAACAATAATTCAATTCGCCGTTTTCAATTACTAAGAAGAATTAATAAACTCAACCAATAAGATAATGCAAAAACATCACAAGTTATGCCTCTCTCGATTACATGAACTAGTGAATATAGATGCAACAATTAAAATAATAAAAAATGATTCAATACATAAAAACTAGAGTTAATATCTACAAACAAATATCAATACACTGAATCCATCAAAACCTAAAGATAACTACTCCATAGATATGGAGTTATTCATCACAAATAAGTTTAAGTTAAAGGAAAGCATAAACGATCCAAACTCTTGTAATGAGTGAGGATTGAATGATGAAATCTTTGTGCTATTAATTCTCCCACTTCTCCTTAGCTTCCTTAGGTCTTAGATGTGTCAAAAGTCCCAAAATATCATTTTTCCATGTATATATACCAAGTGCGCCCAGTGCGCGCTCGCACACTTGAGTGATGCCCAGCTTAATTCTTCGTCTCTCTTTGAATGCACTAGTGTCCGTTGATCCCCGAACTCGATCCCAACTAAGTCTTTGGGCTTTTATTCAGACTACAAAGCTCCAAAATAGTGTGAATTCACCCCATAACATCTACATAGCTCGGAATCACTCCTACAAGACATAAAACACATAATTATTGCAAAACACTAGCGATTAAAGGTCAGACTCAATTAAAGTGCAGTAAATTAGAGTTTGATAAGCGACTAAAACATACAATTATAGCCTACCATCAGTAGGGCATGTGTAACATATGACATAGAAATAAGAGACAAAAAATGTTCTGCGAGCAGTTATGCGATCGCAGAACAACTCTGCGGAATACAAACCGCAACGCAGAAGATAACCATTAGAATTAAAAATAATTATGTGGTCCGCAGAAGTGGTCGCAGAATAGGTTTGCGACCACAGATGAGTTCAAATATAAGAGACCAATCGGGTGTGACAATAATAGGTGTCATGTTGAGCCTTGCTTTCAATTCCTCAAAAGCTTTGAGGCACTTCTCATCGAACTCAAACTTAGCATCCTTTTCAAGGAACTTGCACATGGGACTTGAAATTTTTGACAAGTCTTGGATAAATTGCCTGTGAAAACTGGCATGCCCCAAAATTCTCTGAACACCCTTTACCGAAATGGGAGGAGGAAGCTTGGAAATAATATTGATCTTTTCCCAATCAACCTCTATGCCTCTCTTGGAAATGTTGTGGCCAATAACAATACCCTTATCCACCATAAAATGATATTTTACCCAATTGAGTACAAGGTTTGTTTCCTTACATGTTTTGAGCACTTGCCTAAGATTGACAAGGAAATGCTCAAAGGAATCACCAACTACAGACATTTCATCCATGAATACCTCTAAGAAGTCCTCCACCATGTCTGAGAAGATTGACATCCTGCATCGTTGAAAAGTAGTCGGGCATTGCATAGCCCAAATGGCATACGGCTAAAGGCAAAGGTCCCATACGGACATGTGAATGTCGTCTTCTCTTGGTCCTCTAAGGCAATGTTGATTTGGTAGTAGCCGTAATAACCATCCAAGAAGTAATAA
This sequence comes from Nicotiana otophora, assembly GCA_000715115.1. NCBI lineage: Eukaryota > Viridiplantae > Streptophyta > Magnoliopsida > Solanales > Solanaceae > Nicotiana > Nicotiana otophora. The sequence goes on from AWOL01S0006000.1 coordinate 510,572, forward strand.
AATGACCTTCTCGCTAGCCGATCAAGCATTTGATCAATAAAAGGCATAGGTAAATGGTCTTTGCAAGTAGCACTATTGAGCTTCCGGTAGTCTATGCACACTCTCCACCTGGTCGCCGTCCTCATTGGGATGAGTTCATTTTTGTCATTTTGAATAACGGTCATGCCTCATTTCTGTGGCACACATTGCATCGGACTCCCCCAAGGACTATCGGCAATAGGATAGACAACCCCGGCATCCAACCATTTTATGTTTTCTTTCTTCACCACCTCTTGCATAGAAGGATTTAACCTTCTTTGATGCTCCACGCTAGGTTTGCTCTCTTCCTCCAATTGTATCTTGTGCTCATAAATTCCGGCGAGAATCCCTCGGATATCCACTATAGTCCAACCAATGGCTTGTTTGTGCTCCCTAAGGGTATTTAATAAGTGTTCAACCGCACATCATTTAACAAAGAAGAAACAGTTATAGTTAGAGTTTCATTAGAGCCAAGAAATTTATACCTTAAGTACGGCGGAACTGGCTTGAGCTCAAGTTATGGAGGCTCGATAATTAAAGGCTTAGCAGGAGGAGTGACTCTATTCTCTAAGTCAACAGAAAGCTTCTTTGGTGCATAAGTGTAGGACCTAAGCCCTTCCAATGCATTCATCGATTCCACATATCCTTCTATGTCCTCACCATAAAAATTCACCAAAATAGCCGCCAATGCCTCACCAAGGCATTCCTCTTCCATATTTACCTCGAATACATCCGATACCTCATCAACCTCATCAACAACATCAATGACTGGGATACTTTAGTATGCATGTGGCAATTTCATACCCTTACTCGCTTGAAAGGTAACTTCTTCCTCATTAACTCGGAACTTGATATCATTTTGTTCTGAGTCTATGAGTGCCCTCTCGGTAGCAAGGAATGGCCTCCCCAAGATGATAGGGATCGCTTAATCAATAGCACAATTGAGAATAACAAAGTCGGCAAGGAGGAGAAACTTTTCCACTTTCACAAGCACATTATCAACTATTCCCACCGATCGCTTTATTGAACAGTCGGCCATTTGCAACCTCATACTTGTAGGCCTAGGCATACCTAATCTCGCTTGCATGTAAATAGAAAGTGGTATTAAGTTGATGTTAGCCCCATTATCACAAAGGGCTCATGCAAAATTGCACAATCCAATAGTGCATGGAATGGTGAAGGCTCCTGGGTCCTCTTTCTTTTGGATAGCAGTTGTTGTAATGATAGAACTAACCCAATGAGTCACATTCACCACTTCATTCTTGGTGGTTTTATTTTTAGTGATCAAGTCCTTCAAGTACTTAGCAAAACCCGACATCTCTTGAAATGCTTCCACAAATGGAATATTCACCAATAATTTCTTTAGGATGTCATAGAACTTCTCGAGTTTTCTATCATCAACCTATCTAGAAAGTCTTTAAGGGAAATGAGTAGGAGGTCTATGAATTGGTGCTAGAGTTTTTGGTGCTTCTATTACCTTGTCCTTCACCTCTTCATGGTTTACTTCTTGAGTTCTCACCTTCCTCGGGAGTCTTTCCACTCCAACAATAATTGGCACCTCAACTTGTGCGTCGACTTCTTGTTCAGAATCTTCCACTTCGACCCCTTGTTCATTCTCTCCTTGAAATAGTTTCTCACATCGAGTTGTGATTTCCATACAATACTAAGTTGGACCACTCCCACTACCTTTTGGGTTTGCAATTGTATCACTTGGGAGCATTCTTTTTTGCTTCGGATTTTGATCTCTTGAAAGAGCCCTCATTTCATTCTCCAACTTTTGAATAGACGCGGTGTGATAACCCACAAGCTCGGTCATATTCTTCATTGAAGTGTCGAATCTCTCTTGATTTTTCAATACTCTTTCAAGCATGTTTTCCAACTTGGACTCATATGAAGAACTTTCCTTCCAATGTGGAAAGTTAGAATATTGCACCTTTGGTGAAACATAGGGGTTTGAACTCCGATTTGAAAAGTTGTTGTTGTTGTTACTCCAATTTCCTTGATTTGAACTACCTTAGTCATTTTGCCACTGCTAGTTGCCTTGCCCTTGCGGGTTAGACCTCCATTGGTGTTGTTGTCCTGAACCTTGGTAGAGTTGTCTTTGATATCCTCCTTGAGGATTGTTGACATAATTTGCTTCTTTATAATCCTTATTTGACATGGGTTGCACATCTTCCACAACATTCACTTTCTTTGTTTGGCTTTCAGTGAACATTTTCGCCAACACATTGACATTGGTGGAAAGCCAGGCAATTACTTGATCTCTGTCTTGGTTATCCTTAATCATGTTGGTCAAGAAAAGAGTGCAACGGCGCCAAATATTGATACGCTCAAATTATACCTATATAAATGGTATAAGGTGGTCGGTGTCAAATATAATAACCCAACTAGGTTGGGATCTAACCTCACAGGAGATAGGTGTGAAAAGGTTACTTGAATAGTGTGAAACTTGACTTAAGCCGTAGTTCTCCGATAGTTTAAAAAGAGTTTTGTAATTGTAAATTGTGAAGAACAACTATTTTGTTAAGAGAATTTGATTAATTTAATTAACAAACAAAGGTTGTGTCCCCATCATCAATGGAATGTAATGATATCGGTGTTAATATGATATATTTCTAATGGAAGGTCCTTTGATATGCAAATATTTCCTAAATGACTAACCAATATTTTTCAATAACTTGGTAGTATTTCCTCTTTATGATTTTTTCAAATATAAAAGAGTTACAATTAAGAGCAACTAATTTATGCCAAGTAGAACTCACTTATCCCTAAGTGATTCTATTAAACAAGGTTTAAAGCCTTGAGTTCTTGCTATTCAATTCTACCAAACCCTAACCCACTTTTCTAAGTAAAGATAGAGTAAAATGGCAATAGTCAATGTTTGCAACCATCAACCACAAATGAAACATGAGAAATGGATAGAAATCAACCAACCATTATATATCTATATATATTCAATGGTAAACACCTATTAACATTACACCCTCTTAGGGTCCACAACCTTAGTATTTAAAGTTAGCTACTCATACTAGAATGCAAGAACAAAGTAATAAATAAAGTCATAAAGCTTACAAAGAGAATAAAGTCTTGAATTCTCTCTCAAAAGCTTCCAAAATAATGGTATATTCAATGCTCTAAGTGTGGCCTCTTTTTCAGACAAGATAGTCCACAAAAACCCTAATCATTCTATTTATAATGGTCTAACAATCATGGTAAAAAAGTGAAAACAATAACCCTGCAGATCAAATCTGCGACCGCAGAATGGGTCGCAGAACACTTTCGCGGTCCGCACATATTCATTTTACGCCGCAGAATTGATAACAAAGTTTTCCAGTTTTCTATCGTATTTTGGTTATGCGGTCCGCATATTGCTTTCGCGACCGCATAACGCACCGCAAAATCATCTTCACTGGAACTCCTTTTGCTTTTGTGGGATCATTATGCAGTCCGCATAAGAGTTGTGCGACCGCACAATAGATCGCAGACTTGACTCTCAGAAACTGTGATGATCTGCTTCATTCTGCGATGGGTCTGCGGTCCGCATATCACTTTTGTGGTCGCAGACCTGCCGTATTTCTCACTTTCCATGGATTTTTGTTATCTTTTTCATGTTCTTGTCTCTTCAAGTCTGGTTTCCTGCAAAACACCAAAACTACATAAGAAATGACTTACAATGCTTTAAAGATGAGCTAAAGTCTATGTAATTAGTATCAAAAGTGTTGCATTTCTACTGCATATCAACCAGGCTTGGATTTTGGTTCGAGAAGTTGGAATATGTCCATCATGTTATTTATGCCTTGTGTGCAAATTTTGAGGTCAATAGGAGTTGGTTTGATAGGTTTCGGAATTGGTTTTATAAGTTGGAAATCTATTAGTTTTAATAGGCTTGAATTGGGGTACAATTCATATTTTTGATGTTGTTTGATGTAATTTAAGGCTTCGACTATGTTTGTATCAGGTTTTAGAGAGGTTGGTATGTTTTGTTAGGGTTCCGGTGGCCTCGGGTTTGATTTGGATTGAAATCAGATTGGAAATTAGACGTGCATTTTTCTGTTGGCAGCAGTTCCGGTGTAACCGCACCTGCGATGTTTTGGTCATAGGTGCAGAGCCGCATAAGCAACCATGGGGTTGCATAAGCTGTCCTGAGTTGAGCTGGAAAGTTAAGCAGGTGCGTGGAATATTTTGCACCTGTGAGCTCACAGGTGCGGGAAGCTGGTCGCAGAAGCGGATTTTTGGATTAGGAGGTTGTTGTCACAGAAGCGGAGAAAACTATGGAGGTGCGGTCCCGCAGGAACGGACCTTGGACTGTAGAAGTGGAAAGTCGGGATTTTAATGAATTTTCGCAGAAGCGTGTTGTCTTCAGAAGAAGTGGAACCGCATATGCGGTGTCTTTGCCCGCAGAAGCGAAAATCGCTGGGCAGACTGATATAATCGAGGGTTTGAGCCTTTTTCTTCAATTTGGGACTTGTAGAGCTTGACTAGGGGCGGTCTTTGAGTGAGATTTCACCACAAGTCAAGAATTAAGTGACTTTTGATCATTTTTGGCCATACATATTGAATGCCCATTGATTGTTACACCTATTTTTCATGAATCTTTAGAATTTAGGAAATTTTGGACTATGTATTGGAGAGTGATAATTGAGGATTTGAGGGTCTATTTGTGGTCAGAATTGGATTATTTTAGTATGGTTGGACTCGTTATTGAATGGGTATTCAGATTTTCTAAAGTTTGTCGAGTTTTGAGATACAGGCTCAGGGTTGACTTTTTATTTTGATTAAAGACCTTAGCCTTATCTTTTGAAATTGTTTCCTATAGCTAGTATTGATGGAATTAAGTTTCTTTGGCTAGATTCCAGTTGCTCAAAGGCCGATTCATGAGGAAAGGGTTTGTTGGAGCATTGAGTTGTGCACTTTGAGATAAGTAACACTTCTAAACTTGGAACTGAGGGTATAAATCCCTGGAAAATATATTAATTGTATTGTGTTGAGGTGACGCACATGCTAGGTGATGGGTGTGTGAGCGTGCACCATGGTAATCATGATCTAGTTGATTCTCTAGTATTGTGTTGTAAATAAGTCTTGCCCCATCCGTGAAATCATTACTTATTAGAGTAATTGGTTTGTGCTTCATTGTTAGAAACCATGTTTAGACTATGTGCTTATTTATATTAAGACCCGCTGAGGTTATTTCCATCGTTTTGAATTATTTGCTTTAACTGCAATTATGTACTCATTCATGATTCTTCATATGAATATCATATCTCATTATCTGTTATCATTTACTATTACATCACATGTTATTATTGTTTGTGCTGAGTGGTATGAGATTTGTGAGCCCTTGAGACTTGAGAGATTGATGACTGAGGTGGGCCTGAGAGTCGTGTTATGAGTATTATTGTGGATCGAGCTGCACAGCGCAGCAAGCCTTACTGGCTTATTGGTTATTGTGGATCGGGCTGCACGCCGCAGCATGCCTTATTGGCTTATTGGTTATTGTGTATCGGGCTGCACACCGCAACATGCCTCATTGGCTTTATATTAGTGCTTGGGCAGGATCTGCCCTTCTGCAGTCTAACATACCAGTAGTGAGCGCAAACATAGCGATATCTACATGTGCTTTGGTGAGGGGCATTGATGCTAGGTACCCGTACAGTGCTGAGTAATTGTGTGTTATGAGTGAGATATTGAGACAGACATATTGGGTACCCTAAGAGTATGAGTACGTGGGAATATCATTGTGATACATTATATTTGACATGCATAATTGACATGTAGGCATAGAGATGTAACACTCCTCATGGTAGTTATACTTGACATATTTTATCAGTGTTGGGCTTTAATTGTTGAACTTGAAAGAATGTCTAAATTATATACCATGAACGAGCTGAATATGGAAGTTTTCTCTAAGTTAATTATTTTCATTTGTCATTATTTTACATGTGTTGGCATTATATTGGTTCTAATTGTATCCTTCTGAGCTCGTCATTGCTTTCAGCCCAAGGTTAGTTCGGTTACTTATTGAGTACATTAGGTCGGTTGTACTCATACTACACTCTGCACTTCGTGTGCAGATCCTAGTACACTTGGACGCGGGGATTGCTAGGATGGTGCTAATACCTGATCAAAGACATTGAGATAGTTGTTGTGACGCCCGCGGACCTTGATTTTCCTTCCTTTTATTTTCTTCAGTATTGTTCTACCTTTCAAATAGTTATACTAGAGTTTGTTTTATGTTGAGATATTGTAGTGCACAAGTACTCGATGACACCGGGTTTTGGGATAGTTGTAGTAAAGTTATAGTTGTTTTATTAGATAACTTTTAGATCTTCCATTGTTGAACTCATAAAAATATTGTGGTTTAATTCAAATGTTTAGTTGTTATGTGATTGTCGGCTTGCCTAGTAAATGTGTTAGACGTCATCACGACAGGTTGAGATTTTGGGTCGTGACAATAAATTTTGGCAGGGCAAGTATCTATAAAGTATCCTACCTTCCCACAATGAGTGCACATTTTGTTATTAGGAATTCCTACTTTGTATCAAATTTAGGAACAGTTTTTCTATAGTCAATTCCTGATTTGTTAGTGCTACAGTTTTCATTTAGCCAATTTAATGCATCTGAGGATCTATGCCACTTTCTTAGCCTGGATAGTTCTTATTTAGCCTTTTCTAAATTTTCTAGCAATACTTTATTCCTACATTCAGGATCACAAAGATTATTTGTAACCTCTTTCAGTTCCTTTTCCATCTTATCGTGCAGCTCACTCATTTTTCCTTACCATGTGCATCAGATGACTTCTCATTTTTAGAAGTGAGCTCAAGAACTTGGTTCTTATAGTCTTTGACCCGTCCTTCAAGATCATCTTTGTCATATTCAAGTTCTTTGAGGTCAAGTTTAACATATGAAAGGTTGCTTATTAACTGATTATTTCCAGCACTCATCTTGTCCATCTCACTCATCATGGTCATAATTATGGCCATCTTCAATTGCCATCGGTGCCACTTTAAGGTTTTCGTCTCCAAAATCAGTCTCCAAGGTCCTCCATATATCATGAGCAGAAATGCAAGAGGACACCTTGTAGAGAATATTACTGAGCAAACTTTTGTAGAGCAGGTCCTTTGCTTCAGCATTTTGCTGGATTACTTGACGATCCTCATCATCATAATCTGCTTCTCTCTTGTTTTATTTGTTTCCTTCACTATCCACTTTGATGGGGATAATTGATCCATGACTAACAATTAGCCATAGGTCAAATCAATGGCCTGAAAGATTTTCCATTCATCATAGTGATGTCCACCAAATAGAGGAGTTCTTCCAGTGTTCATTCCAAACTCTACTGGAGGTTCAGTCTCCACTATTTGATGTGTATCAATTACAACATAGAGACTTATGGCCTCATCCTCTTTCTCTTCCTCTTTATCACTTTCACTGTCGTCATATGCTGCTAGAAAATCCGGCTTTATTGTTTCAGTGAATCCTTTGCCTAGGGTTTTCCCTTTGTTTGGACCCTTCTCTCTCAGCTTTTATTGTTTCTCTTTTTTAGCTCTTTCTTTCTTCCACTCAATTTCCCACATTAGGCAATATTTGACCATGTGGTCTAGCTTGTTACACTTGTAGCACCCATCATAAGTGGCTTTGTCGATCTGCTTAGGCTTACCACTATTCTCTCTCTTAGATGTATTTTTGGAATTCCTCGTGAACGTTTTGAACTTAGCAAACATTGCTAGGTTAGGATCATCACTGTAAGATTCATCTTCTTTAGATGCCTTAAGAATCAAGTCCTTATCCCTCCTTGGTTCTTCCTTGTGCAGTTCTATCTTTCTCATCTCACGAGTATTTAAGTTTTCAACCAACTCATCAAGTGAGATCTTATCCAGCTCCTTTGCTTCCTGAATAGTTGTGGCTTTTGATTCCCATGAAGCTGGAAGAATCCTTAGAACTTTGCTAACCAGCTCTTTTGAAGTAAACACTTTTCCAAGTGATTTCATTTCATTTGTTATTATATTAAACCTAGTCATCATCTCCTGGATGGGCTCAGACTCCTTCATGGAGAAGAGCTCATAGTTCCTCATAAGCAATTCGATCCTTGATCTCTTCACTTGGTTTGTTACTTCATGAGCACTTTGAAGTGCATCCTAAATATCCTTTGCATTAGATCAAGCTGATATCTTGTTGTACTCATCAGGACCAAGTCCACAGACAAGGATTTTCTTAGCCTTTGCATTCTTCTCCATCAATCTGAAGTCTGCTGCTACAAATTCGTAGGGATCTTTGGGAACAATCATTTTACCATTTTGTTTGGTAGGAGTTAGTGGACCTGTTCACTATGGTCCATAGTTCATAATCCTCAGCCATCAAGAAATCCTCCATTCTTGATTTTCACCAGCTATAGTACTTTCCATTAAATATGGTTGGTCTGGTAGTTGACTGTCCTTCATTAATTCCAAGTGGAGCACTCATTTTTCTTCCAAGATATCTCTAGGTATTAACTGTGTGTGAGAGAACCTGCTTTGATACAAATTGTTAGTTTGAGTACCTTTATGGATTACTAAAGAACTTGGTTCGTTACCTTACTCCTTACGCGTAAAGTAAAATAATCCGTAAAGTAAACATGATAATTTTTACATGAAAAATCACCGGGCTCAAAAGGTGCAAAAACCACGACCTACCACGTAGGATTTTAACTTCTACCATGAACAATGAGCCAAATATATCGATTATATATCTTTAACTCAATACTCTCCAATTCTCCTACTTCAACTATTTGATTTACAAGTTACTCTAAATTACAAAATCAAATACTCACTCCAACTCACTGAATGTATATAACACTTTGATTACAATGCGATTTTCTAGACATTTACTAGTCTGACTCAAGAAGAACACAACACTGGTACTCGACTTGAGTATGAAAATGTAGTTCTTCAACTTATGTGTAAAAGGATAATCACAACACTCCAAAACGATAGCATTTAAGTTCCCTAGACTTTGAGATCTTTAAAGAGACCTATGCGTAGTCAACTTCTTGTTTGATAGGACTCATACTTCTCTAAGGACTCCACAAGTATTTGGACTCTTGTCTCTCACTTATGAAAATGTATCTTATTGAAAAACTACCCTTATCTTGTTTAGCAGTCCCCTCCTAACAAATTCGGACTTGGGTAACTTTGAGATAAAGTTATTGTCTTTCAAAAATGTGCATTTATCAACGTTGAGGAGAAGGTTCTTAGAGCAGTTAAGCAGATACATTGAGGACTTAGTTCTTAGAGCATTTCATTTGAACAAACTTTGTTAATCATCAAAACCTCAAAAGTTAACACGTTGTTTCCTATCTAATATATATCCTTTAGAAGTTGAAGCACTAAATGCATTATATAGTTGCAAGACAAGAGTAATGTTTTAAAATCTAATATATATTTCAAAGAAGCTACTAAATCTTGTATTTTAATTGGAAAATCGAGCAACATCAGCTGGAAACATATATGAATATATCTTAATAAAGTTTAAAGATAATGAAAAGAGTGTAGAATTATTACCAATTTTATGATGCGGCAACCAAGAAAACTGTACCTAGAAAAAATACAAGGATGATAGGACAAAGACACCTTATTGTGCACTTATATAGAGTATTGTGAAGAATATGAAAAGACATGTAGAAGGAGTTACCATGGACGATGAAAGAAACAAAATATATAGAGTGTGAAATAAATGCAAGTAATAAAATAAAGAAATGATTTCAATGACTCTATTGGGGAAAAGAAACAAAATAAAGCAGCAATCAATGCCTAGAAAAAAATCAAAACACCTTTTTAGGGAACTCCCGAAGGAGAACGTGGGGGAAAAACAAAAAATCAGCATGTGTACGGTTAAAATAGATTAAGCCAGTCGTACGGACTGGTCGAGGTGATAATGCTTCGATCAAAGGATATCTACGTGACGACAGGTCGAGGTTTGAAGTAAGGGCGTCGGGCTTCGAGCTCTATGACCGATCAACGACAAGCTCGGTATCATTATCGAGCTCATATCCAAATCGAACTACGAGGCAAAGCAGAGATTATCGAAGATGCATAGACCGACCAACACTCACCCTGAATATCGAGACTCCCAGTCAGAACCGAGCTCGAGCCAGTATCGATCTCACAGACAAGAGCCGTTGCAACCACACTAGGGGAGAGAATCTTGGCGGGAATTGTGGAAAAGACAATTCATCATGGGTTCTCCACTATATATGTTTTATAGATAAAGTAGGATCCCTCTACTATAAAGGGGAGAATCCTTGTAAGCATAGGGGGACGGTAACAAGGACAACTTCAGTAAGATTAACACATTTGGGCTCATTTACTTTGCCTTGTTCATCAACATTTCATTTTTCTCTGCCTTATATTTCATTCCATCTGTCAAAGAATATATATATTTCTATTTCACTCTGTAATTTGTATCAAGTTATATTACATATCCTTAGAACCATATACAAATTTAACTCTATCCAATTTTTCGGGTAAATAATTTGGCACCCATTGTGGGGCTAAGGATAACAGTGGTTATTTGATATGAATCTGCAAAAATACACCGTTGTGTTTTGCGCTTGTCTCCGAATAAATCTTGGATTTCGGATTAACAACGACTTACTACTTATCAAATGGCCTCACCAATCGACAACAAAGCCGGTCTTCAAGGTGAGAACAATAACTCAACATCCAGTACCGAGAGACCACTTGTCAATGTCGTTAGAGCTCGAATCGAAGAGCCGATAGATATCAATTCGTATGCGGCCATTGAGGCGAACCTACATTCTGAACCCGAAAATAACATTCATGGTGGCACTCAGTGTGCAACTCGAGATACCCATAACATCGAGGAAAACGGCGTCAGCTTGCGTATGATTTTCGAAATGTTGCAAGCTCAACAGGCAGCAATAGCTCAGTTGCAAAGCCAAACCCAGCTACAAACAGGTCGTAGCCCAATCCACCGCAAGAAATCACCCACAGAACGGAGCTAGCCATAGTGAAGTCAAATGAGCAAGAATCGAGGACTGCTCCCGAAATTGCTAAATTGCTCGAGGAACTCACAAAGCGAGTCGAAGCCAACGACAAAAAAGTAGAAACATATAAATCCAGGGTCGATCAGATCTTGGGAGCTCTACTAATGATAAAATGGTTGGATTCAAAACAATTCGTGCAAAAGCCTTTCCCCCCAAGCGCGGCTCCTAAACCGATCCCAAAGAAGTTTTGCATGCCCGATATTCCTAAATATAATGGAACAACCGATCCCAACGAATATGTCACCTCTTACACATGTGCCATCAAAGGGAACGATCTAGAGAACGATGAGATCGAATCTGTATTATTGAAAACTTTCGGTGAAACCCTGACAAAGGGAGCAATGATATGGTATCATAATTTAAGGTCTAACTCTATCGATTCTTTTGCTTTACTTGCAGAATCTTTCGTAAAAGCACATGCTGGGGTCATAAAGGTCGAGACCAGGAAGTCGGACCTATTTAAGGTAAGACAAAAGGATAACGAGACACTAAGAGAATTCGCATCTCGTTTCCAAATGGAACGAATGGATCTACCTCCAATCACAGACGATTGGGATGTTCAAGCTTTCACGAAAGGACTAAACGAACAAAGCTCGACGGATTCAAGGCGGCTGAAGCATAACCTGATCGAGTACCCAGCTATAACTTGGGCCGATACGCAAAATTGGTATCAATCCAAAATAAGAATCGAAGACGACTAGTTGGGTTCTGGGTCCATTATTAAAAGGGCTGCCAACCGAGAACAGATATCGATCAAAGATCGATACTGGCCCTATAATGGAAATCCTACGAGCTCGGTGTGATAAACGGCTAAAATGATACTACTGCTAAGGTATGACTCCTCCCCCTCCTTGTTCAATTATATTTCAAAACTAACCAATGCAGGTGTTCGATCAAAGACAAGGGTTAATGAACTCGATCGGGAACAAAGATGGATTATTCAACACGAAGCATTAGATCTGAAAGCGCGCTTTGCACTCTTTTTTTCCTTAGACTGGTTTTGTACCAAATGTTTTTTACGGCAAGATTCTTTAATGAGGAAAGCATTGATCGTGCTAACTCAGAACAATTTAATAGTAATCGAGGCCTCCTTACAATCAACCTCGAAAACTGGGGGGCATACCATTGTCATCAAACATATCAACGACAATTATCAAGTACGATACAAAGGAAGTTACTTCGTTATTTCATGATAAACGTTGACTCGACAGGAAACATTGTAAGAGACAAATGGTCAAAACGAACCATGCTCATATAGTTGGCTCGAGCCCTGACACAAAGTATGAACACATGTATAATGACTTGCAAAGAAAGATCTCTTCTTTACCGATATCTTATATCCAAGATTTATTATGCAAACAGGATCGAGTTCGAGCAAACACTCACTCGATCACTAGGCCTATGGGCTACTTTTATTTCTAGTTCGAGAAAGTACTCACTCGACCATTACGCCTACGGGCTACATTACTTTGAGTTCGAATCATTCACTCGACTACTAAGCCTACGGGCTACTTTTATTTCGAGTTCGAGCAAGCACTCACTTGACCAATACGCCTACGGGCTACATTACTTCGAGTTTGAATCACTCACTCGATCACTAAGCCTATGGGCTACTTTTATTTCGAGTTCGAGCAAGCACTCACTCGATCATTACGCCTACGGGCTACATTACTTCGAGTTCGAATCATTCACTCGACTACTAAGCCTACGGGCTACTTTTATTTCGATTTCGAGCAAGCACTCACGTGACCATTACGCCTACGGGCTACATTACTTTGAGTTTGAATCACTTACTCGATCACTAAGCCTATGGGCTACTTTTATTTCGAGTTCGAGCAAGCACTCACTCGACTATTACGCCTACGGGCTACATTACTTCGAGTTCGAATCACTCACTCGATCACTAAGACTATGGGCTACTTTTATTTCGAGTCCGAGCAAGCACTCACTCGACCATTATGCCTACGAGCTACATTACTTCGAGTTCGAATCACTCACTCGATCACTAAGACTATGGGCTACTTTTATTTCGAGTCCGAGCAAGCACTCACTCGACCATTACGCTTACGGGCTATATTACTTCGAGTAACGTTACTCATTACTTCGAGTTCAAACAAACACTTGACTATTTAAAGGCTGAAGGTTGTTCGAGCCCGATAAAGCAAATGGGACTACCCACAAGGCCCGAACGCAACAGGGATTAAAATGCAAACTATCTATTTAGCTTAAAAGGCTATTTTGCTTCAAAAGGAAGAAAGATTTATATTTACAATTTTTTGAACAAAGGCGGCAACTTAGCCAAAAGGAAGTTCTTTATACAAAAACCAAAAGCGGTATCAAAAGAACGCAGCAAATGACTTAAGGCCCTAAATGATTCAATCTTCATCGGAGGCCGTGTTCTCGGCATCTTCCTCATCTTCAAACTCCCCCGAGTCATCAAAGTCCTCCTCAGGAAAGGCCAACCTTCGAGCTTTGTTCTCCTCCGCCCTGGCGACTTCAAGCTCGGCCCCAATATCGAAGCCCTGAGCTCTGACCTCCTCGAGAGCTTCTCTCCGAGCTTGCCATTTTGCATGTTCGACCATGCTCTTAACGTTGGCTTGGATAACCTCAACATAGATCCTGAACTGGGCCACTTTTGCATCGGCTCTTTTTTTGGCCCTGGTCACCTCAGATCTGGCCACTTCAAGTTCTTTAGCCAAATTTGATTTATCTGAAGTGGCCAAATCCAACCGATGCTGAACCTCTTTCATCTTTTCGATCAGCCCCGAAGCATTTACTTTCACAGATCAAAGTTGAGCATCAGATAGCTTCAACTGAGCTTGAACGGCTTCCTTTTGCGAGGCAAGGATATCCATACGCTTTTTAAATTCTTCTGCCTCGGCCAGTAGCGCGGCTACCTGTGAGTTAAGCCGTCCAATCTGCTCGATCCTCTGCCGAACCTGCAGAATTGGATCGTTAGTGGTTATCACTTTTTCATCTTCACTAACATGGAACATTCGGAATACCTTCTCAGCCATCTCTTCATAATCTTCCCGAGCCGCTGTCAAATCTGTTCGAAGTTTTTCACTGAGGAGCTTGTACGAGTCATTCTTCTCAGTGAGGCTTCGAACCTCGGCATCATGCTCCTCCCGGATTCGAAGAAAGGCCTCGTGATACAACACCGAAGCCTATAATCAGAAGGAGAAACATTAGAATTACCTACAATTCTAAGTATAAAAGAAGCGGCAAAAATGCCATCAGAGTTACCCAATTCAAAGCATGTTGGGCCTCGTTGAAGAGATAGGCGGGCCCCACCGCATTCATCACTGATTGATCTTCTTCGGTCACCAAGGACCAAAGTTAACTGGCAATCCCCACAGGGGGAGAAAAAATTCGGGTATCCTCAGGTACAAAGAGCACTATCTTCCGCCTTCTATCGGGATCGATACTCGGGGCTGGGAATCGGTCCACCAGTTTGTGAATCGATGAAGGCTCGGTAGAACCCGACCACGATGCTTTTTTGGGTACCGACATTCCACCAAAACCGGTAACCTCCTCCGAGGCACCTGACTCAAGCCCCTCGAGAAAACCGTGGATATCGGCCGACTCCTGAATACCCTCATAGGACCGATCCTCCAGCATGCTGGCCTCTCGAGTCATGGTATCCAAAATCTGAGGGGATCTGCTAATGTCAACTATCCCGAACTCACCCCTTGAAATATCTTCTACTGCCCGAGAAGACCCACCATCGGTATCGCTTTTAATCATCTTAGCTCGAGAAGGGATAATCTCAGCTTCTTCTTGTTCTGGGATTATGGAATCACAACATTAGCCCGTACGCGGGATAAATTCTCCTCTCCTTCTTCGGGCTCGTCCCTTAAATGGTGGGCTACTTCCGAAGACATAACACCAGAGCCACCCTTCGGCTTTCGAGATCTCTTAGCTGGTTTCTTCTTTTCCGAGCTCAGGGAGCCCGATATGTCTTTCTCTTCCTTTCTTTTACCTGCTTCAGGGCAGGAACTTCTTCACCACCAGATGGAGGCCTCATGACTACATCTTTACCGAGTCCTACAAAGGAGAAAAGGGAGATTTACCATACAAACCGATAAAGAGACAAATCGATAAAAAGATTTACCATGACTGCGGGCCTCACATCGACTCTTTGATAATTCGACCCAAGCACGCTCAGAGTACGGTCTCTGCAACACCAGACCTTCGACCCATTGTTTAAGATCTGGGATCGGTTCCGGCATCCAAGCTACGGCTGTGATAAGAAAAGAAAAATGGATCAACAAGATGAAAGGCAATCACAAAATCAAAACGGGCAAAAAGAAATGTTTACTCACGGCTCATATTCCATTTCTCGGGGAATGGTAAGTCATTGGCAGGGATCAGGTCCGAGGTTTTGATTAGAACAAAACGGCCCATCCAACCCCGATCCCGAGTCTCGTCTATGCTCGAGAATGGCGCTTTGGTTGCTCGGCGAGCAAGCTTGATCAACCCTCCTCGATAAAGTCGGGGACTGTAAAGGCGCATAAGATGATCGAGGGTGAAGATACGCCCCTCGACCGTGCTCGAGAAAAATTGAAGAAGAATCACTATCCTCCAAAAGGAAGGGTGGATCTGGCCGAGGGTCACATCGTTCCTCTTACAGAATGCAATGATGATAGGGTCTTCAGGGCCCAACGTGAAAGGATAAGTGTAAATACTTAAGAACCCTTCGATGTGGGTAGTAATTGATTCATCATGCGATGGGATTACTACGTGTTTATTATCCCAGTTGCATTCTTGTATGACTTTATCGAGAACTTTCTCGGTAATTGAACATTGGTACCTCGACATCGGCTCACACCGACCCGGTATCGGAAAAGGCTTTTCCATTTTAAAATCACCTACAGTCGAGCACCCTACCAGAACAAATTTCTCAGGGCGGGGCTCTTCCATATCCTCGCCACCAGCAGGTCGAGATGAAGAAGCAGTCTCTTTTTGCGGAACAGTTTTAGATGTTTTTGCCATTTAAAATTTTGTGAATAAAGAACGGGAGTATTTGGTATTTTAAGAAAGAATTTACAGTAAAACTCACAGATTTGCAGACAGAAAACTCAAAAAAGATGAAAGGGAACTTAGAAAATTTGAAAGATTAAAGACGCAAAAGTGATGAATGGTGGAAGGAAGGGTTATTTATAGATTGAAGCAATGACGGTTCAATATCAGCGGTGGCCGACCATCATCTGATACACATTAAATGCCTTGGTAAAACTGAACCGATGGGACAACTATCACGTACGTCATGGTTGGGATCGATGCAGACGTCAGCATATATCTGATCGAGCTATTGGGAAATCATATCGTTTCGCGCCACATCCTTTTCCGAGAAACGAGGGGACTATCTGTATACGGTTAAAACCGATTAAGTCGGTCGTACGGACTGGTCGAGGTGATAATGCTTCGATCAAAGGGTATCTATGTGACGACGGGTCGAGGTCCGAAGTAAGGGCGTCGGGCTTCGAGCTCTAAGACCGATCAATGACAAGCTCGGTATCATTATCGATCTCATATCCAAATCGAACTACGAGGCAAAGCAGATATTATCGAAGATGCATAGACCGACAAACACTCACCCCGAATATCGAGACTCCAAGTCAAAATCGAGCTCGAGCCAGTATCGAGCTCACAGACAAGAGCCGTTGCAACTGCACTAGGGGAGGGAATCATGGCGGGAATCGAAGAAAAGACAATTTATCATGGGTTCTCCACTATATATTTTTTATAGATAAAGTAGGATCCCTCTACTATAAAGGGGGGAATCCTTGTAAGCATAGGAGGACGGTAACAAGGACAACTTCAGTGAGATTTACACATTTGGGCTCATTTACTTTTCCTTGTTCATTAACATTTCCTTTTTCTCTGCCTTATATTTCATTCCATCTGTCAAAGAATATATATATTTATATTTTACTCTGCAATTTGTACCAAGTTATATCACGTATCCTTAGAATCATATACAAATTTAACTCTATCCAATTTTCGGGTAAACACAGAACATTAATTTAATGGAGATATTGAAGGAGAACGTAGTTTTAAAAGGGGGAGAAAAGCAAAAAGAATATGAAATCAATATTTTGGGAGCAATTCAACAAGTACGTTAATGGGAGTAACTGAAGATGACAAAATATGTTCCTTCCAAATTAACTTAATGAAAGAGTCAAGCCGTCTTATCGACAAGGTGGGTTGTTCTGATGGTAAGCACCCTCCACTTCCAACCTAGAGGTTGTGAGTTCGAGTCACCCCAAGAGCAAGGTGGGAGTTCTTGGAGGGAAGGATGCCGAGGGTCATTTGGAAACAGCCTCTCTACCCCAGGGTAGGGGTAAGGTCTGCGTACACACTACCCTCCCCAGACCCCACTAGGGATTATACTGGGTTGTTCTTGTTGTTCTTGTTGTAAAGAGTCAAGCCGTCTTATCGACAAGGTGGGTTGTTCTGATGGTAAGCACCCTCCACTTCCAACCTAGAGGTTGTGAGTTCGAGTCACCCCAAGAGCAAGGTGGGAGTTCTTGGAGGGAAGGATGCCGAGGGTCATTTGGAAACAGCCTCTCTACCCCAGGGTAGGGGTAAGGTCTGCGTACACACTACCCTCCCCAGACCCCACTAGGGATTATACTGGGTTGTTCTTGTTGTTCTTGTTGTAAAGAGTCAAGCCGTCTTATCGACAAGGTGGGTTGTTCTGATGGTAAGCACCCTCCACTTCCAACCTAGAGGTTGTGAGTTCGAGTCACCCCAAGAGCAAGGTGGGAGTTCTTGGAGGGAAGGATGCCGAGGGTCATTTGGAAACAGCCTCTCTACCCCAGGGTAGGGGTAAGGTCTGCGTACACACTACCCTCCCCAGACCCCACTAGGGATTATACTGGGTTGTTCTTGTTGTTCTTGTTGTAAAGAGTCAAGCCGTCAAATCCAGAAAAAAGGTTTCAGTTTATTTTAAAACTAGGAGGTGAAATGGGCTAAATTAAATATTTAATTAGGAATTAGTTGCACGTGTTTAGTGAGAAGTGAATGTGAAGAATTAAAATAGGACTTATGAGCTTCTTATTCACTCATCCTTTTAAATTAGGATTACATTCAATGCAGTAAGTAACTGAAATGCTCCTGAACGTGATGAGCCTAACTTAAATGATCCTGAATGTGATTAGCCTTCATGTAATGATAGTATTACTATTTCATATCTATTATATTGGATATTTTATTTTGTTTAAAATTAATTTACAACAGGGGCAAAATCATAATCCAACTTTGAAGGTAGCAGCTTCCCACTTTTAGTGTATTAGTCTATGGGTACGCACAACACCCCATCTCAATAAGTATAAAATTTTAAAACATACATAAATATAATGTTAAAATTTGTATTTAAATTATAAAATAAAAGTTCAAAAGTATGAGTTCCTGAAAATAATTATTTATTAATTTTATTTAATTACTCAATAACAGAAAAAAACTATAGCCCATAAAAGTTCTCAATCACCTCGGTCAATTAACAGAAGACGTCTGTCACAACCCAATTCTCACTATAGGTCGTGATGGCGCCCAACGTCATCGTTAGGTAAGCCAACGGTGAACTACCAACTTAATTATTCATTTTATTATTTTCGAAATCGTAAATTTTATTAGATAAAGAAATTAATGCATTAAAATCATGAAAACTTATAATTTAAATAGAATAGATAATAAAAGTGTGTAAACGATAAGAAAAAATTCTAGAACATCCCAGCAGTTGCGCCTACGCACCAAGATGGCCACCAAATGAACCTGTCAGATCCTGCACATTTAGTGCAGAAGTGTAGCATGAGTACATAAATCAACGCGTACGCAGTAAATATCTAGCCTAACCCCGGAGAAGTAATGACGAGGAGTCGACATCGACACTTACTAGTGGTCCAATAAATCAATATGATAACTCATAACAGATATTAAGCACAACAATAGTAGTGAGATAAAAATTGTAACTAACATAATCCTCCAAAAATTTCTTTTAACGATATAAATCTCTCAAATCTCATGTGTCATCTCAACATATCTGAAATATGAAGTGCAATCACAAACGGATAAGGAATACCATATAAAATGTCAGGCCTCAATAGAAGGGGGGGTCTCGTGAATATCAGGAATGCTAGCGGTATAACGCACGACTATGCCGAGTTCTTACGGCCCGATCCAGAGTGGTGTGTATACTGTCGAGGGTCGACCGGCATGAACCACAGATGCATCTCAATATACTGTCGAGACATTCAGCTTGATCCACAGGAAACGAAGAAACTTATCGAATTACGAGCCACGTATTTGCAACATAGGCACGGGAGCATAAAGTAAACATGATTTGTACCGTTCAAATATCTCGCTATGAAACTCAAGGTGATAGGTTCGGCCTAATATATAGCCGAATCAATTCAATTATATATTCAAGTTATTAAACTAGTAAATTGAGTTCAAATAATTCAAATATTACATGATAAAGTCCTAAGTTTACCCAAACATAAACATGCTTTTAGGTATGTACGGGCAATCGTCACTTTGTGCGTATGTAGCACCCAAACCTAGTAGAATATAATAATTTAATACCTACTGGTAGTATCCCCCTCACAAGATTAGACAGGAGACTTACCTTTCTCCAAAATTTGATAACCGGATCCAATGCCTCTCTAACTCCTCAAACCGATGCCAAACGATCTGAAACTAATCGAACAACGTGCACAGCAATCAAAATATATTCCAATACTTGTAATTTAACAATTTGTAACAATTCCCAACCCCGCTCGAAAAGTCAACAAGGTCAACACCCTGGGCCACGTGCCCGGATTTCAAAAATTATTGAAAATAAATATTACCCTTAACTTATATAGTATATATCCAAAAACCCCATCCTATTTCATCCACGAATCGTCCATCAAATCAAGGATTATCTATTTCTCAACTTTGGGGATCAAAACTCCAATTTCTACCATCGAAATACGGATAAAAAGAATAATCAACGAAACTAATCATGTTAAAACATCAACATAAAGGCCAGATATTTACCCATTTGTTGAAACGATAATAGTGCCGCAAACATCACCTCAAACGGAGCTCTAGAACTCAAGATATGCTCAAAATACTAAAATGCTCCGTTTAAAACACTACCCAAATGATTTTGTTCATCGCCTTTGCGGGAGACCTTCGCGTTCGCGAAGGGCAATTTTTTGCATTTACCGATCAACCCAGAAATCTTTTTTTGCGTTCGCGGAACCTCTCTCGCATTCACGAAGAACAAATGTTTGCACAAGAAACCAACAATCGTTCCCGTCATGGAAATGGGCATAACTCTCTTAAACGACCTTGAAATTCAACGATTCTTGTTGTTATGGTTCCGTAATTATGATACGGATCTAATGGTTCAATCTAATCATAAATCAAAGGCTGTTTGTTTAATATAGTACCCTTTATGCCCAAAGAAATGATGCCAAAATATCAAATAAGAGTGCGACACAACCCAAATACATCTGAAACACAACCGAGGCCCCTGGGACCCCATCCAATCACAAAAACCAGTCCCAAAACATAACATGAACCTACTCGAAGCCTCAAATCACACCAAACTTTTAAAACTCATGCCAAACTATACCAAATCAACCCGGAATGATCTCAAAATTTGTATGCAAGTCCCAAATAACACAGCAGACCTATACCAACTCCCGAAAATATAATCTGGATTTGATATCAATAAATTCAACTCTCGGTCAAATCTATCAACCTTCTAAACCTTCAATCTTCCAACTTTTGCTAAAAAGCATCAAATCAACCTACGGACTTTCAAATCCAAATCCGGACATGTGCCTCAGTCCAAAATCATTATACGGACCTAACAAAACCGTCAAAACTCCGATCTAAGATCGTTTACTCACAATTCAGGCCTTGGTCAACTCTTCCAACATAAAGCTTCTCAATTGAAAATTTTCCTTCCAAATCAACTCTAAAGTTTCCAAAATTCAAATCCGAATACACGTACAAGTCATAATACATGAAGTGAAACTACTCAAGGTATCAAACCGCTGAATGACATACCGGTCGGGTCATTACATTCTCCCCCACTTAAACATACATTTGTCCTCGAACGTGCCAAGAACCGTTCCAGAGTTGCCCAAAATCACTATTTAACACCTCGTTCATATAACCGTGCCACCACAACCCATATGAGCACATTAGCTCAGCCCAGAATGAAGATCTTTCCTGCTACATTATCCCACAAGCCTTAGAGCCAAATTCCAGAATCCGGTATTCTCAACCAGGTCTGATTCTAACATACAAGCACCGTATCAATCTCGATACGCTGGAACCCAAAATATGATCATCCACCCATATTGTAATCACACATCGCAATGCATAATTCGCATGCACAAAATAACATCATCCAACCACGATAGCTACAAATTCACGAAATGATGCCCGTAGTATATATCATAACACATATAACTCTGCTTCCAACCCTTGCATTGCTACAATAATGAAGGAGATGTGTAGAAACTCATAACCACCTCAAACACTGGCAAAAATCTTATATGACGTCATTAATGTGCCAACAAGCTACAAACTCAAATGTGACCCGTAAGGAAGAATGAACTCTAGCAAAGAACCATCCAGCCCGTGTAACGAATAAAACGGCTAAACATATGCTATGAATCTATCTCAGAGATGAGAAACCAGGCACACAAAATAAAAATAAGTATAAGGAACTGTACTCAAACTCTCATTGTTGCGGCGTGCAATCCGATCCACATATGACACCATTGCAGCGTGCAACCCGATCCAAACATGATACCGTTATGACGTGCAAACTGACCCAAACATGATATCGTTGCGGCGTACAACCTAATTCAAACCTCATGCTCGTGGCTGCGTGCCACCCGATCCACATATGACAATCACTGAGGCAATATCCATCAAGCCATAAATATCATATCCACGAAATGCCCGAATATCGACCACAAGCACACCAAGTGCATAAATACAACCCTGGGGAGACGGATAGCGCCATGCGCTACAAAAACCCAAGCACAACTAAGGTGCAATAAATGACCTGCATCTCGAGAGCCATCTGCTCATATAACACCACAAGCTACATGGGGTCACAAAACATGTGCGAATAATTAAGTCGCCTCTCAACCCACATGGCATAATAGAGTATCGCATAGAATAGACGACGATAGGGATAGAATCCAACGCTCGAAGACTCCTGCATGAAATATTATGTTGAATGAACACATACGACTAGATGTGGAGCATATATTCACATTAGATCTATTCCTTCCAAGCGCTCCTTCACATAAAAATTTCTAAGTTTGGTGAAAGAAAGATGGAATTTGATGAATTTCGGCCTCCATGACGGCTCTGTGCTTGTGCTTTTCTCTAAATAACGCCATCCACCTTCAAAATAGGTTTAGGATCCCTTTTATACGAGTTGGGGATATATATGGCCAAAATAACCAAGTCCCAGGCGAAATAGTTCAAGTCCCCATCACGCAGGGTCCAGGCCAGCGCATCGCGCTGGCCCTGGTGCACAAACCAGAAATGTTTTGCCTTCAATTTGCTCTACGCGCGATAGAGCATGCGTCACTGCCAAAACGCACAAACTCCAATTTGATGTCTATTCCTTCCAAGTGTTCCTTCACATGTTGCTTTCCAATGTCTCCATGCTAATCACTTTTCTTTCTTTCTAATTGAATGACTCTCCACGTGATGCCTCCCTCTTCTTTCTTTTTTAGCATGTTTTTTTCCAATTCAATCCATATTTGTGCTAATTCAACAATAATTAAATAATTAGTATAACCTCCATAATTTAGTAATATTAAACATAATTTATATAAAATATAACCCAAAATCAATAAAAATGTAAATCAAGTAATATTCAAAAAGACATAAATACATCCAACATCAGTAGGTCATACATTGCACCCCAAGAGAGTGCAGCCTTACCTGCATCCTTGTATATATTAGTGGAGACCGGAGAGCTTGTGATGTACCAATCTTTGTTTTCAACTAATTTTGTAGCTACTGGACAACTCGAAGATAGTCCAGTTGTGTTACACAAAGTATAGGTGCATCCAAATTCTATAAAAATGCAAGTCACACCATAAGTTGGATGTTCATATTCTTTCACATGGTATCAACTGGGGCGGATCCACGTGGAGGGGTGTGGGGCACGTAAACCCATGCACTCCTTCCTAGACTGTGTAGCACACTATTCTTTTTTATTTTTTATTTTCTCTTCTCGAAAACTTGTTGCTCCCAAACGCACACGCAAGTATACGTGGTCGACAAGTAATATAGGATTGTAAGTCCAAATATCGTACCCACAGGAGCTTGTGATTAACTATCAACTAAATTAAACCAAACAATTAATCTATTCAAGCAAATCCTAATGTATGAATATTTAACTAAAATTAATCTAGAGTAATAAATTAAGAGATTAAAGAAAACAATGACAAACTTAAAGACGAATTCAATGTGAGTAAATATTCTAGAGCTATGGGTTAGCTAACAATTCCGTTGAGTTTTTCACTTAAATCATCTAATTAATTTATCTGGTTGATTGGTTGACAGGGTTAATATTGTCTGTAGCCTTCTTCCGAAGTACTACTCGCCTATTCAAGCTAATCTAACGCCTATATTCCTATGGAATTGGAATTAACAAGAACGCATTAATCATTCCTGTATAGTAACCAAGCAAGGCGATTAGGTATATTCATATCCTAACTGCAAATCCGCCTCTCCCCCCCCCCCCCCCCCCCCCCCCCCC